>JARFOC010000300.1:160317-180619 GCA_031763485.1 Osmoderma eremita | reverse complement strand
AGTTTCTTTTCTATAGATGTCAATTTCTAGTTTATTCTCGTTGTTCCTAATTACCATGCTGTCTAAGAAAGGAAGGCAATTGTTCACTTCTTTTTCTACTGTAAATTTTATAGTGCGACATTGGGAATTCAGTTTCCCGAGAAAATCGTCAATGGTCGATTTTGTTGTATCAAATACCGCGAAAATATCATCAACGTACCTAAACCAGATTCTGGGAAAATATGCCGCGTTATTTTTCATGTTTCATTAAAATTTGCTCATAAAAAGGTTAGCAATGAATGGAGACAAAGGATTCCCCATTGCCGTACCTTCCACCTGCTAATAATATTTGCCGCCTATTATAAACTGATTCTGGGACATGCATAATTTGGTTAACCTTTTGTACTCCGCGATTTTGATTTCATCTATTTCATTGTATTTAAAAAATATCATCAGATATTCTAACGTGTCTGGTATTGGTACGCTGGGAAAAAGTGAACAAACGTCAAACGATACCAAAATTTCCGCTTTGTTTAGCTGGATGTCTTTAATTTTATTAACAAACTCCAATGAGTTCTCAACTTATAAGCTTTTAACTTTATAGGGCAAATTTGCGTAATCATTCACTAGCCATTTGGACAATTTGTACGTCGGTGAGTCTATTCCCGCAACAATTGGCCTCATTGAATCACCCGATTTGTGTATTTTCGGGAGACAGTACATTTAGGCACAATGGGGTTAGAGGCCGTAATTTTAAATTTAGTACTCGCGTTTATTAATTCTTTCATGAAATTTCAGAATCGCAATGGACGAGAAAAAAGTCTAATCATTGAAAATACACAAGGAAAATTTACTACTATTTTACGTGCAACAGAAAATAAACTAATTCATTAAATTTATTTCAAATATCAAACATCTTAAGAGTCAAAGCATTACTTAGACTTTTTTTAACTCAACAATGCTCCGTCCTTATACTTGTAAGCACTTCAGGTATAGGTATGTTTAAAGGATTTCTATTTTCTTAAGAGTTTACCGTCAGTTTCAGCATTTTTTTTGCTACACAGACTTACCTTCAACACTTCCACAATTCTTTATAATATGCAATTATCCAGCTACTAGAGCTTTCAAGATATTTTCAACCTTATAGCATACTCCCGTATTAGCTTGTTTGAAACGTCTCTTTGACACTATTTTTTCCTTCTCTGATTGATGTGAATCGAACGCGAAAATAAGGAAAGAAAATTGCAAAATTATCCTGACAGAAGTTGTGAACCTTTTTAAATCGAACCGAATGGCACAATACAAATAATCAGCTAGTTGAGGAGTTATTCAATCTTACCTGTGTGTGTTCTTTGGTGTGCCTTTAGGTGTGAACTCTTCGTATAAACTTTTTTGCATCCGAGGAATTGGCACTTGTGTATCCTTCTTTTTGAGTCTGGTGAGTGGTCGAGGCGGGTATGTTTGGCACCGATGGGGGCGGCGGGCGACGCAGGGGAAGCGGACACCCGCGGAATCAACGAGATAAGACCGAGGCTGGCCGCCTTTACCCGCATTAGGGTGCTCTTCGGCACGGCGTTCAACCTGAGGTTCGAAACGTCTATGTCACTAGTACTCGAACTCTCGTTGCTATGTCCTTGACCCGATTCGGGGCTTGACGGAGGCGTCAGGGTGGTGGGCGCGTGATTCCGCGAGGAGGTCAGTCTGAGGAGGACGTCGCTGGATTCCCTGCGATGATTCCTGTCGTCGTAGCCGATATCGTCGTCATCCTCTTCGTCGTCGATCGGCTCCTGTTTGACGCGGACGTCGTACGATAGGGAGGCGAACGAACATGTCGAACTCGTTGAGCTTGTACTTAGGGAATCGAGGTGCTGTTGTCTGATGTCGTCCACTTCCCAATTGTTCGGCCTCGTCGCCAACCATGTGCTGCTCTTCTTCGGTTCGTTTTGTAAGCAAGCCTCCATTTCGTAACATGTCTGAAATTGAAGAAAAACAAAGCTTATTTTATTTATGTTTACGCATTTAGAAGTTAATTAACTGTTGCCACCATCAATTCTGATTGTCCGATTTTGAAAAAAAAAGTTATCCGTATTCAGAATTCATTTAATTACAACATAAGGAAGTTACTGCAGAAGGGTATGCTAACTCAAAATAAAAGTTACATAAGTGTAAGATTCTAACGGTACACTCTAACAATAAACTTATCTTATCTATTTTTTACTTATCTCAAGTCGCGCAGTTCTGTCAAACTAAATCATGTACCGTATAATAAATTTTATTACACAAATAAATGTAATATACAAAAAAACCATTTAACACTAATAAACACAAATTATACAAATGTTAATATTTCTAACTTTTCTTTATCCCTAAACAGTTTTATTAGGAACCCCACATACACTCATGTTAAGCTAATTGCCTATTCCCCCTATTTTCATCATATACGATTTATTAGCGATCGCCCACCCGTATTCAACACAGATTGTGTGTTTATAAGAATCGCAGCGTGTTTTGTATAGTCAATAAATGATCAGCGCTTTGATCATTGCTAGTTATGCTGCTTAGGTAAGTATCTAGCTATTCAATCCTTATTCTAAAATACCTTGATCTCTACACGTGTTATATTGTAGGTTAGGAGTCATGTATACAGGATGACAAAGACCGACTTATGCGGGCCCCAGAGAATTCGTGTCCACCGGTGGTATCGGAAATGTATCGGACTTGGAACAGCTTATGATCTGACTAGTCAGGAAAGGCCGGATACAATTAACGGATAGGCAGGAACAGAGCATCTTTCAGGATACACAGAAATGGATTTTTAATTTCATGCAGGTAGGTTTAAGATGCCATTTTAGTTTAAGATGCATTCGGGAATTGGTTGATAATGGGAGCCGACGTGCTCTTAAAACATATGTCCCGAATTTTATTAAATTAATTTGTGCGGTGTGGATTTTCCGATACTGCGTATTAGCATATATCTTGCTGTTATTCGCTTGCTGCGGGTTGCGGTAAAAGAGCTAATATATCGGACCTCTATCCTATAAATTCCACTAATATAAACATCTTTCGCTCTTGACCTACAGCCTTTAGCCCTTGCAATTCAATTTCATCATCATCTTCATTTTCTCCTTAAACAATACCTACATAACGATATTCTTTCTAGATTCTCCGAAAACCTTCACCAAAACGAAACTACCATTTTTCAAATTACCCCTTTCCGGTGCAAAATAATGTGCTTCTTCTTTCATTCCTTCTATCGGTTCATCATCAGAGTATCATTTGTTGGAGGATCATCTACTTCAGCTTCATTCTCCGAATCTTCATTTACTGCAGTCACGCTTTCCCAGGCTCAACCATAAGCTTCTTCCTTTTTACGTTTCTTCGGGACGGTGTAGTCGTGAATCGTCGTTGTTGCAAGTTATTAATTAATACATTATTGACAGTATTTTCCGGTTGACCATCGTCGCCAGGAATTTTGCGAAGAACTTGCTCAGGGTCGAATGGTACAATTCCCATGGTTTTAAATGAACTGACTAAGACCTTCCTAATGCTATCTATACTTATATTGTTCATTCGATGGAGCGTAGATAACACCAAATTAGGAAAATCTTCTTTATCGATCGACGAATGGTGAGGATGTGCGTTTTTTCATTCGCTAAGTACAGACCGCCATGGAACTTTGAATAGACGAAAGAAGCCCGCGTCTAACGGTTGTGTTAAGTGAGTGGCATTTTTGGGAAGACTCACAAACGAAATGTTGTTCTCCTGACATTGTTGTATCACAGTGTGCGTAAAATGGGAGGACAGGTTGTCTCCTAGTAAGATTTTAGGACCTGGAAGTCTCCTAGCATGTGGCAGAAAACTTGAGCAAGATAAGTCTGTAAAAGTTTGTTCATCGAATCATCCAGGGTGGGTTCTATCATATCTAGAGTCACCCCATGCAGTATCTACCACTGCAACACGGATTTCCTTTCGGACCATTTTCAGTCAACTGCATCCACATTTTTTTCCGCTTTGAATACCACGTAGGGTGGTAGCAGAATTCCACAAGCGGAACGTGAAAATTTAAGCTTCCTCTTGAATTAATTAAAATTAAAAATTCACCGCCATTTACTTTGTTTGTTTCCGCGGTTGCATATTTACATAAAGTAAATGTAAACAAAGAACCCATATCTGAGACATTTGGATTTAGGTTAGAATCTCACTGTCACTTTAACAAACGGCAGTACATATATGTGCCCACAGTCTTTGCAATCTTTACTAATAGTTATTTAGAGCAAATCAATCCAGCGTATAGCAATACGCAAAGCTATTGCAATACAAATACGAATGGGCTAACCCATCTTCAGTAACCTGTTTACAGAGTACAGTGGCTGACTGGCGCATTCCTCATCAGAATTGAGTTCATAAATATCTAAATGGTTTACGTAATATAGTCTAATATTAGGTACTTGTCGTAGATTCCTAATCTTAGAATTCTGTAGACTAGAGCAACAAGGAAATATTGCATAAAATGCCGGTTAATAATCTTAATATGATAGCGAAGGAACAACGCTTCTTCCTAAGCCATGGTAACAAATTGCATATGTCCCATATTTGCACAAAATACGTTGTATATATGCACATACATCGAGCCTCCTCGTAAACATTAGCCTTACCGCCGCCACACGACCACGCGAACTACGGGGACTATCCAGTCGGTTCCGTTATCTATGCAACGTATGTATCTGAAATTTATAACGGCATTTATATGAAGTTATGGTGATAGCAATAAGCTGCAATGGAAGCGGCGCTGTATACATACGCGGGGCAGCGGCAGAGTTTAGGTACTCGGTTAGGACGGAGCGTGCCTTATCGGCGTCCTCCGAAAACCAAGCGACCCAACCGGCTCGAAACGCGTTGGAACTTCTCGTAGGGAAAATTTAAAATCCTTCCGGGGTCGTAGGTAAACCGTTCTTGGAGGTGGTAGTTTGAGGTAGTGCTCACTGGAAGACGGTATAATGCGACGAGGAACGAGTAACTGCACCTTACACAGACGAGTAGGGGTATAATAATGTGATCCTGGGAGTTACAGGGGAAAATGTTGTCCGCGCCCACATCGGCACGCGCTATAAATTACTTTTCCCGATTATTGTTTATGACGCACCTATTTCATCTTCACGGAGATTATGGTGCTGTGTATTAAACGTTCGAACCCAGCAAGGTTATAAATTACTAAATTTTCTGGGAGAAATATTTTACACCTAAATTTTGTTGAATTTTGAAACGTGTTGCGTAACAATATACCGGCAGCATTTTTAACAAGACAACAATTCATCGCATGCCCCGATATGTCTAACGCCTTATAAGATATTTTTATTCTGGCTTAGATTTGGATTAGTCGATTTGGGGCAGGCATTATTGTCTATTCACAAAATGTATACTTACAACACAAGAACAGGTATAAATACCGTTAAAGCTAATTTAAAGTTTTTACGGGTAATCATTGTCAAAAAATTACTGAAAAGTTTGTTTAGCAAAATAAAATGATGATAAAAATCATTTATCAATTTAAAACAAAATACGCAGTATCGGGAAATTCACACCACACAAATTAATTTAATAAAATTCGGGACATATGTTTCAAGAGCACGTCGGCCCTATTATCAACCAATTCCAGAATCTAAATAAAACAATGTTTTGTTATTTGTCTTTTCCGTTATTTATAATTTATAACAAAGGTATTTGAGTTTTATTTACTTCTTCTAAGGCAAATTTGAATTGTTTTATGTCTGAAGCTAATTTTCTGTAGTTTTGGTTTTATTGTTCGGTTAATTATTGTTGATTTTGTTGTTGATTAGAATAAGAACAGGTACTTTATTTATAATTTTAATACATCAATGTTCCAATATGAGATACCCTGCAATTTCGGACATAGTGGTGTGTGGTGCATTGTCGTAAACGCAATTTTTCTCTTGAGTTCACATTTTGACCCTGATAAAGCATACCACATGGATGTGAAATATTGGCGATAAGATAATGAACTACATATCATAATTGGTATTTCCTCGGCTCGCCAATATTCTGAACTACTATATATATTAGGGTGGTCCTTATTCATAAGAATTTTTTTCTTCTTAATATCACGGGGCACCACAAAATTTGAATATACCTTATAGAACTATTTCTGTATTTTTTTCAAAATTTTTAACGAACATTAAGAGTTGCTACCAATGTTTTGAATTTTAAATAAAAACTCAAAATGTCTACCTTTGTTGGAATTTTTTATTCATAAGCCAGGACATGCAGAATGCAAAATTATTGTTATTATCACAAAATCAGCGTCATTCTTCCAAGTTGCCACATCCCTATTCATTTTACTGAGATACCCAGGATCTGAAAGAATCGTAGGGAGTTGCTACTCACAATGTTTTCAATATTTTTTTTCGTGGACGTGTTTGACACCAATGTTTTTTCTTTTTGGGCAATCTTCATCATCAAGACTGGAAGCTAATTGGCTGTCAATAACATCTTTTGGAGGTCGCTTTTGGGGTGGTTGCATTTTCGAAAACTCCGATAGGACTTCGCATTCAGATGCAGATGCTTCCTCATCGGTTTTCACGTTCACGGAAATTTTGAAGACGTTCTTCTTTCTTCTAATTTTTGCTGCCAGTCTTGTCCTTTTTTCTTCAATGCTTCCGAACGTCTTTTTTTTTGTTCTCTTCATTTTTTTAGATTTTGCCACTCTGAAGTATTTTCCGACTATACTGATTATATATTTTTTTAATCTCGTTGGTATGCTAGCTTTTTCCCACAAACGTATTATAGAATTAAAAAAGAAGTTCTTCACAATCAGTGAATGTTGAGATTGGTCTCGATTCAAACTCTCTCACATAAACAAGGACATTCCTAAAAAAACAAGTTCTTGCAACTAATTACTACTACATGTTATATTGTACTAATTCATCTGCTGTCAAAGTTCAGAATAATCATATTACTTTCAATTAACGATAGCGATAAGAGGCATGTGAGTATTTGAAATTAAACCGACCGTTATCTTGGAGAAGTATTGAGAAAAAATAAATAAAAATATATAATGGAACAATGAGATATATGAAAAGTAAAAATTGCAGATGTACCCCTAGAAGGAAGAGAGGAACTTTCCATTCCGGTTAGATTAATTTTTAACCATTATAATAATGACATTTTTCTTATTGAAGTGAATGTACGTCTACAATAACTAGAATACTCTATATTAATTTTTGGTTTTTTCCACAACAGTTATTGCATTGACCATTTATTGATCTAACAAATCATTCGTAAATAGTGATATTTCCTGTTTTAGATTTTTGAGAAAATTTGTAGTTCTGCAATAAAATATGGATAAGATTTGGGGGAATTGTTTCATTTTCGTGTTTTTAAACACTTGGCAATTTCATTATTCCATTATCAAAATTCAGAACTTCTTGGTATAAAATAATAGGATACAGTGGCTTGAGGTACCAAAACTAAAACAAAAAATACCCTTCAGTAGTAACCCGATAAGGTATCTGGTGCTTGGCATGTTTTCCAGGCTACTACTATTGGGGATGGCAACTTATTTGTCGAAATAGGTATCCATAGTTTTTTTTGTTATTAAGGTGGTAAAGGTACTTTTTGTTTTAGTGTTATCAGAGCTTCTTGCTAATGCTTACCTCTTTGGTTTCATTTAGTAACTTCACATAAGCAAAGTTTGAAATACCAATGGTAAGCTTGGTTATTCTTCGATTACAAATGATGTCAACCGTTAGAAAAGGCGTTTGCAGTAGATTATATCGCAAATGAGAAAACAGCTATAAAAGGGAAACGGAAGAGAGCCGGTACTGAAGTAGTAAATCTTTCTACCATTGCCTGTGTTTCAACTATGGTTATTTTGAAGCTGCCTCAATTCCGCGATCAAAAAGATTGAGCCTCATACATTTTCGCCCATGTATTGGATTTTTTCTTGTTCAGTGTCACCACTAACCAAGCGGATCAATATTTCCTAATCTGTTTATTAATCTAACAATTCATTTAATATTCTTCCTAACCAACTGAACCTTAGTCGGATTGATTCCATTTCTACCTCTTTTTTTTAATACATTTCAACACATCCTTTCTTATGCTTACCCATCCGCTAATTTCTGGGTTCTGTTGTCAATATGTTGTCCGCTTTCTTATCTAATTCGATCAATAATTTTTCTCCTACTTTGATCAATTCAATTTCAGCTAGCTTATGGTCTTGATCCTGTTTTTGGCGTACAACTTTAGAGGTTCAAGCTCTTTTCTTTCCTGTACACTCATTTCCGGTCTAAGTTCATCAATGATCTGTGTCTATTATTATTTAGTATAATATTGCATGGACGTCTCATTTGAAGATTTTCCATTGAAAAACACTATGTATTGAGTATATTTTTTGTATTCGGAAACAATATTTTTCCATGGTACACTCAATACATGTATAATACATTATGTTTTTGAAGACCTAAGGTTCGTTCCTTTTATCCCGAACACATTACGCTATATTCCTTTGTTGTTTATGGAGACATTTACGTGATATTTTATTGTCGGAATGGCGCTTCGAAATATAAGATGCACTTCCGATCCCGTGGAGTTTCGACTTTCAGTTGAACGCATATTATTACTTTTCAGACGCTGCTGCTGCGGTGGTACCGGGTTTTACCACTGATGGGATGGGAATCAGAGTTAGTTGCCGGTTGCGGTCTGCGGAGACGCAAAGACGGTAAAAGCTATGGCAACGCTAGCAGCATCGGTCTAGCAAGCCGCACGAACCATAGCCGGCAGGCGGTCGACGGGTGGAACGATGGGGAACGACACGGTTGCAGAAAATGGGTGGTATAAAGGATTCGGTACACGAACTCGGAAGCGCAAACGAAGAGTAAAAGGGGACGCGCCGAGAGCGGAGAGGATTGGAAACAGAGGATCTAGGGACGCGAGGAAATAAAGTCAGTATTCATATCTCGTCCGCCATCCGTCAGACTAGCGGCCATATTTCAACTATTTTTCATTAAAACCCAATGTCACAATCACCTCATCCCGTATGCATTGTCGTTCCACTTGTACTTTATTAGAAGGGAAGATAAATTAAAATCGTCTTATGGGAGAGAGAGAATGAGAGATAGAGAAACGCTTTCTGGAACTTTAACATGTCAACGTGTAAGGGTAAAGTGTGTTTGGGCATATACATACATACATACAGGCTGACGCATTAGTGTCACAAAGCTTGATATATCCGTTATCATATAAGATAACAAAAAAAGTTATTTACGAAAATTATAGGGAGTCTTAAACTTAACATTTTACAATTATTTTCATATATACAGGATGTTTCATATCACCAGGGTGAACCAAACATACGTTTTCTTAAATGGAACACTCTGTATATTATTTCGGATTTAGGTTAAGCTCATGCCTCACACCTCCAATATACAATTTCATTGAATTTTACAGCGTGTTTCAGAAGTTATGGTCAATTTTATATGCAAATCATTGTAGGTTCAAGGTATTATATACTGAAAACAACACTCTGAAATTTTTCTTTTACAAGCATAGATTTTTGATATTGGTCTACTTTTATAGCAAAGTTACATTTTTTTTCAAAATTGTCAAAACTGAATACAGGCCGAGTCAAAATTCAAATACATTCATTTCTCAATCATTTTAAATGGATCATCCTGTATTTTATATCATAAAAAGAAAGAATAGTTTAGTTACTTTCATTTTTATTAAGCACTCTCTATATCTAGGTCATTAATTTTTAATGATATTTTAGTCTTTTTTTAAAAGTGAGATTTTTTGAAATTATTTTAATATAACCAGTGAATCGTGGAAAAATGAGAGTAAGACAGTCTTAAGTCTTCATTACTAGCTAGGAGATTATGTTGTGGCTAACGATGTAGATTTTCCTATCTTGCTAATAATTGAACTAAAATACGCGTGTTGTTAACTGATTTTAATCAAAGCAGTATATTTCATTTCATTAGCTATTATTAAAGTAGTCCATTGATTAATCGAAATAAGTAATTATGGGAAAACGCTCCTAAACTTTTATTTTTTATGTGTTAGATAATTGTTGAATTTGGCAAGGCGGAAATCTATTTTTTAATTAAGAATTTTGTCTATATATTTCTTTTGTTGGAATGTCCACTAAGCAGTAACCTTATTTTCTTGTCAAAACAATTTTGGGAAACGGTAGTTTTATTTTATTTCTTTAAACTGTAAATTGTTTTCGATCTTGTTTTAAACAGAAATGTTATAACTTTGACTTAATCAATTTTTGCTTAGCGGGAGGTATTTGTATTTTATAAGATGCAGTTGTTAAGATGAAATTACGAACAAAGAGCACTGACTTCTTGGGTACAATTAACGTTACTGAAAAACGATAGGTAAGCCACCTTTCTGGATGTAGTTGGTAGCACATAATGTACTCAGCAAATGAAAGATGCGCGTCGAATAGATTTCCCATGTTCTTTATTTTACAATCTTCTGAAATCCATTCTGAACGTAGCGAACTATTGTAGTGTAAGGATCATGATAACAAAACAACCACTATACATGTGTTGACGTTCAGAGAAGTTCTATTACGTTAGCACCAGTTATTGATGACATTTATGTTATTTTACCGAATACTGTCATTATTGGTATCAAGTGAACGATAAGTTTTTACATTATTCGCGTATCCAGAACATTACAGTTTAAGGTGTTTACGAATTCATTAATATACAAGATGGTTCCCAAAACCAAACTCGCACTGAACAGGGCGCAGTTACAATCAAACTCTGCTGCATGGAGTTGTCTACACCCTTTGTTGTGTCTGGTTGTAATTGCGATTTTGCAATGGTCGAATTGGGAAATCAGCGCATCTGCATCAGGTTCCGTTTTAAACTCGGTAAAACTGCCGCAGAAACATACAAAATGGTGAAGGAAGCATTCGAGGGCCATGCTGAGTGTTAAGCACAAAATTGTGGCTGATTTAGACGTTTCAAAAATGCCCGAACATGCTTTGATCACAACGAATGTATTGAACGACCACCACCCCGCATAACACCAAAACAATACACCAGAATGTAGTTGCAGTTGGGAATGCAATTGTGGGTGATCGTAAGCAGATCATTCAAGCCTTATATGATATGCAGGGAGGATATGAGAAAGAAACGTCCAGGCAACTGGCGAAGAAACGACTGGATTCTCCACCATGATAGCGCGAGTGTTTTTTTCACAAAGCAACATGGCCGTTGTTCCTCATTCAGCCTACAGCCTGACTTGGCTTCTCATTACTTTTTCTTATTTCCTAAAATGAAAATCCAGTTAAAGAGGCGAGGATTTGATAGACGAGATCAAAGCTGCCCCGCAGACTGTGCTGAAAATATAAGCTTCGAGGAGGTATTCCTTTCGTGGCAGAGGCATTGGGATCGGTATTTGCACTCCCATGAAGGTGACGGGGGTAATTGAATTTCTAGTATTACACAATTTCATTTATCGCTACATTTCGGGAATTTTTGGGCATATATTGGAAAATAGCTGTCCCAAGTTTGACCTCTATAGCACACCGCACGATAATTAAAAGGCTTTTGACAAGTACCCATTGTAGTATCCATGCCTTTGCGGTAAATAAGAGAAAATCAGACGCAGAGAGGAGAGGCGCGGACTAAAGTCATCTGACTTAGTAAGCAGTCAAAACACAAGCATAACTTGGCGATGTAGGTGCAAAGCAATATACTGACTTATGCCGGTTATAAAACCATGTTGATGAACAGATATCGTTGAACTAACACTACATATCTGGTAGAGCACGTTATGTGCCACTGTCCTGCGGCCACCCGCATCAGGTACTCCATCTTTGGAAAGGATATTATTTCCCTAGCTGACCTGAAAAACTCCTCATTGAACAAGATTTTGAGCTGCCTCAAACACAACAGCAGGACCTAGTGGCCGAGGTAGAAGGCGCGTTCGACGACCCAGGTGGATGACATCCCTACATCAACTAATTCAAGTAAGTAAGTATCTGGTAAATTAATGCCTACTTAAGTTTGTCTTTCATAAATTTTGTATTTTATACCTTCTAGGTTCACATTTCTCAAACATAATTTAAGATGACTAAAACGTACACTATTCGAAATTTGAACGCCGTAGATTTAAAAGTAAACATCTCATTTTCAGAAAGGACTACATTCACATATTTACCGACCACTTGAGCGGTGCAAGTTCAGAGCAAAGTATCGTTTCTTGCATTTGCGAAATTGCTTCCACCCCTTTTTGTTACATCTACTTCCATTTTCGTTCCCCTTTATTGTACAAAAAGGCAACTATCCGCGGGCGGAAAAAAAGAATCTAATTCAATTTATCGCGGCACATACGGTGTTCGCTGTTCCCGTCGACGATAAACCGAATTTTACGTCTACTTAATGTTTTAGTTCGACAAGCAAATCGAACGGATCAGTTTCGAAAGTTTCGGGTCGCTTTGAAACGAGGTGCCGCTCGATAGGGGAGTTTTTGGGCGGTGGGTGGCGTGGGCGATACGCGTCCAAACCAGGACCGGTTTCATCTCTCTTTTAAGTAAATTAAATTCTGGAAAATCGAGGGGACCGGGGATAAATAGCGGCGCTGCTTAGATCAAATATTTAGCGATAACTTCTGAAATTTAAATTAATATCCGAAAGAAAAATAAAACAGACCTTAGGCAAATTGGTTTTACGTTACTGACGGTTTCGGGCAGAACAAGGAGAGAAGTTTCCTTGGTTCAAACCGAATTGCATTTCTGGTTTGTTATGTTCTGGAAAATGAGATCGCGCGTTTTATGAAGAAATTCCTCGTTAGTAGACCAAGGTCTGTAACGTCCTGGGGACTGTAAGTGGTACAGCTATTATAGAACTTTTAAAGCCCTTAGTGAATCTACGATTTGAATCAATTTAGTCGGATGAAAACGTTTTATTGAATATTAAAAGTTTTATATCTGCAGCTCGGGAGAAGCTTCTTTCATTTAATGCGGTAACCTGAATCAACTTGCTAAGCACTTTTGCACTGGAGGGTATAAATTATTAACCTATTTCTTTAAAAATGTTAGTTAACCAGTGTTGAGAAGAAATAGAGGAATTTCCTATTTATACACATAAGAAAGTTTGGACCTAACAAAGGTCAGACTATATCAATACACAAGAATAAAACCAACAGTTCTATCTTAAAATTCCATACCAAACTAAATTTATAAGTTGTCAATATTGTATTAATAAATAGAAAAATTCTATAGGTACATAATAACGTAATAACAGAGAACTAAGAATAAACAAAAATGCTAACTGAAAAATACAAAACATTTTTATGTGTGTATCTGCCCTATTATCAAAACATTTTCATAACCAATGAACGATAAACGCATGCGAAATTATATTGACATAAATGTCACTCTTGTGTTAACTAAAAAAAGCTCGCTGGTGTTCGGTAAATTTTCATGAAAGTTGGTTTAGGAATAAATTGGTAAAAGGATGTAAAATAATCTACTAAATAACAATATATTTTAAATAACGACGGGTGTTTGAGGGCAACATTTTCTAATTAACGCCCGGTTTTTCTAAGCGGATGAATTAATTATTGGTTACGTTTTATTGTGGTGAATAAAAAATTCTGCAAATTCCGCTTAAGTTCATGATAAATGCAGGCTAAAATTGTTATCGGTAAAATAGTCGGACGATTTTACACAATTATCAATTAACTTTTTTTAACGTAATTCCCTTGGGAGGAGTGGTACGGGAGTGGGTAGAAAACCAGTCATAACTTCGGCTTACCTTGACGGATTTTAATTTTTCTGGGCTCATTACGCCGGATAAAAGAGAATGCTTGCTAGGAAGTTATAGTCATTAAAAGATTTTCGAGAGACTGACTAAACATTTTAAGTTTGTTTTTAATTCAATTTCCATCGAACAGTTCCATATATTCAATCATTTCATTATGGATTGACAGCATCAACCTATTCACAATTTTTTTGATTCGTTGCATTCATTGATTTCCTTTTTTAAGGAATATTTAGTGTTTTCAAATTTCCTAGTAAAGCACTCTTTTATTTCAATAAATAGGTCTACACAAATAAGAAATGAATAAGTGTTTCAAGAAAATAATATCGCACGATGTAAGACGCCTCAGGTAACCGATATAATTAATATGAGAGTTGGACCCTAGAAATATAAATGTCAAAATATTAGCCTCACTTTTAACTAAGCGCGTCGTAAGAATTGCTAATATTTTAAACCATTTTAGACGCTCGTTATTAAATCTGTAAAATGTTTTGAAAATGCAGTTCTTGCTTCACGAGAATTTTCCCTGAATTATCCCGAACAGGGACGTTATTCCCGTAGACTACTATGGGGCCGAATAAAAGACATATTGTATCATAAAAAAGCCAATTGCACGTGAAAATATGATTGAGAGAATCAAAAATTAGATAAATGAAATTTCTCTTTCGGAAATTTAAGTGGCTGCGCTCTAGTAATCAAGAATTGTAATCAAGCATTGAAAAAAAGTAGTGAACATTTGAAGTTTCTTTTGGTTTATATTTGATTAATATTTCTTTTGTTAATTTTTATTTATATTTAATGTTAGAAATGACAAAAAGTAAAATTTTGAAACGAAAATAAGAAAAACTTACTCCCAGGAATCTATTTTTAATACCTTTATTATTCTCATAGCTCTAATGACTATAACTTCGTAACAAAAAAAGGTAGCAGTGTCTGGTTTTGATCATTTTATTCAGTTGTTAATGTGCTTCATTATTATACTATTAGTTATATCGTCCAGTTTGAAATTCTAAAGAAAAAGCAAATATTTGCATAAATTAGAAATAGCGCCCTCTGTTATTCTTATAACTACACAATTCCCTACTACATGTGGCTCAATTCCTTGTAAAATCCTCTTTCTAATGAACCCAGAATAATTAAAATCCGTTAGGGTAAACCGAAATTATGATTGGCTTTCTTTGCAGATATATCCCTCCCAACACCCCCGTAGGGAAATTACGCTAAAAATAATAATAATTTTAACCTACATCTATCTAGGACTTGAGGGGAATATGCAGAATTTTTAATTCACTTGAAGAGTTACGCCCGCTGGCGGTAATTTTAAAAAGTTAAAAATATTTTTGTTGAAATTTTCTTTGTCATCTTTGATATCAAGATTTTTGTCGTAAGGTTGTAAGGCAAGATATGGCCGGTGGTCAACCTTACCCAGATACTCAGTATATCGTATGCGAGATACGTCACTTTTGATAGGTGATGTTCATAAATAGAAAAGGTTTTTCACACGCATTTCCTTAGTAGCGAATACATCAAACAGGGTACGGGTACAGGGTACGTCTCATACGGCGTTTCTTTAATAATCAATTTAATATTATATTTATTTATATTTATTTCGTCATTTCCACAAATTTTTTGGCGTTATCAAATCTTTTATTCGTATTTATTTTGTTAGAAGCTTTTTTTTTAAATACACAGAAAACTTTGTTGTTAAATGTTATCACTTTGGCCAATCAATCCGGCAAATTATGCGTTCGTTTCTCCATGAAACAGCCTGTCACAGAATTAAAAATGTTGAGAACGATCGATGCTAGTATACCCACAAATATAAAAAACAAGGCACCAGAAAATGAATTAAGGAAAACTTTGTATAGAGGACAAATTGCTCAATTAGTGAGCATTGTGTATAAGATTGTATGCAGAGCCCTTAAAAAATAGGCAGCGTCGAGTTCATGTGTCATCGGGTGCCTATACACCTATCACGCACACGGTATAAATAACTAGCAAGTCTATCCTGCTTTCATTTGTCGGCCAGTTTAATAAAAATAATTCTATTTCTTCTAGTATTGCGCCAATTTTGTGAGGAATGGTCTAAGTATTTATAATCGTAACTGGCTAAAACGGTCTTTCCACAAATATGCAACCGTATCAATAGTATTTATTAAAATATTCATCCTAAATACACTCTTTAAAATGATATTTACTTGCTGGAAGCGCACTGCCGATTCTGTAGTACAGAAGGTACGATCGTACGATTTGGCAATGTTCTAGCAGTAATACATTAAACCTGACGTTTAGAATGAGGGATAAATGTCACGTCACGAAAATTGCAGCAACTTTTTTTTTTAAACAAACTTTAATAAGTCTTGTACGTACAAAATATATTGTCCCTGACTGGAGTCGAGTAATTTTTCCGTCTCTTTGTATTCCCGACAAGGGTAAAAATCGCAGCAACCCTAATTAAGTCTGCTTATTTAAGATAACGCAAAGTTATTATAATTGGACCCTCGAACAAAACATTTATTCTTCTTTACCCTGACGTGCCCTTCCCAGTTTCACTTTCCCAGTTTGTTCTTTTTTTATGCGCCGTCTCTTCTCTTCATATTTCAAGACAGACGCTTGTATAATTCAAAATGACGTTGAAGCGCAATTAAAGGGACTGTTTCTCCTCTGGCTACCAACAATCCTTATAATTGAATTACAACGGAATTTGACAGTTTTCTGAAGGCCTCTTATTCTGGCGTGGAAGCGCTTCTACTAAGAAGTCGAGCAAGTGACAAACTCGAACGGAGTGAGCGAGCTGTTATCCAAACTACATGCAGAAAGTTATGTAATACTGTTACGTGGAACGGCCGTACAGATCCGTAATAAAATGGATTTATGGCCGACGTCCAAGGATCTAATACGTCCCAACCCGCTCAACGTTATAAAGACGGAATACACATTTAGGACGAACGCCGGCGAAAATGGCAAACAATTTTTGCTGTACCATAAAATGAATAAGATCGATGATTTATTTTCGGAGTGCAGAGTCCTTCCGCGAGGAATAAACATCTTGGAACGGCCGAGGAAGTGTATGCGTGCGTACGGTTTGTCGGAAATTCATTCCCAAAAGGTCCGTGCCTTTTTGTCCCAGTTATTTTTATAGCGAACGTTACTGCAATAAAGTCGGATATAAAAAAAATCTCCGAATTTATGACGTCCGAATGTCCGGTTAAACTAGGCGTTGTTCGTAGCATAGAAATTCTAAGCATCTCGGAATAATAATGCGTGGAGAAATATTCGGCCGCTACATGAAACGTTAACGAAAAAATATGGCATATCGTTGTCGCATATGAAATACCATCTAAACTAATGATTTCTCAGATATGTATATGTTTCATACAGTATATAAAACACGCATAATGAAAACATTATTTCTTCATACATAGTTCAGATGCAGAATTCTGAATATAATTCTGTTGTGTAGATTATTATTCAATTATCTATGATTATTTTTAACCAAGTTGACGAGTTTGGAGTTACTTCGAAATCAAGTCAATATGTCTGGAATGAAGTAGTGTCGTTATGCAGTCTTCTAAGGACATCTCAGGGGGAACATTGAGCGATCTTTTACAGGATCCTTTACGTGGGATATTTCTAAAGTTCTGGGAATTGTGATCGTACCCATTAAAGGAAACCAAATGTCTAACGCTTTCAGGCACAGATACACAGGCAAAGCACACCAAAGAAATCTGTACCTAACCTTAAATTAACTAAAAGAAAAAAAAATTACAAGCTTAAATTAAAATTAATAAAAGAAAATATTTTAAAATATTTTACCTCAATGTGCGGGAAGTACTGCTGTTACCTTTTTCTGTTATTTGGGAGGAAACCAGCTAAAATCTACTTACACTACACGTGTACGATAAAAGGTACACGAATGGTTGGGAATTCCGACTTTTGAGCTCTGCAAATGAAATTCCCAGACTGGACCGCGCTTTCTCCATTGTATTTCGGAGAATTTAAAACTTTTCAAACTGAATTCTTAATGCCATTCAAGCGCCGAGATGATTAAAGTTCGGAAATTCGTTCCTGCGCGCCACACTACCGCCAAAACGAGAAAAGAAACACACCCGCACACAAAGATGAAGCAAACGAAGGAGACTCCTTTTAAGAAACCGATGTTCGTCGAAGACAAAAAAAAGACGATGGAACGAATGAACGGGAAGACGTTGGAAAATTAGAAGCGGAGCAAGCGGCAAAGACGAGCTATGCAAATCTCCGAAGTCGCCGTCCGTTTGCAAAAACAAACGCCGCAAAAGTTTTAATTAAAATATGCCTGTTCCGACAATAACAAAAGTATAATCGCATTACCCGGTATTAGCGCAAATGTTTGTTTTGAAAACGGCGCCCGGGAAGTGGTGCCAACTCGATGGGAAAGAACGGAAACTTTTTATTTTTTTTTCGTCGACGAGCCGACATTTTTAAGCTTTCCCGGGTCGTACCTTTATCCGTTTATCCAAATGTAATTATTAAAGAATTGCCGAAAGGAGAATGGGAGAATATGAAAAAAGTTTTTGACGTTATTTGATGAGTTATAAAAATATTTTAGCGCTGACGTAGTTCGCCGAAATGCATTGCTGGAATCACTGATTTGAATATTTTAATGAAAGTGCTGGTTTAGAACCTTTATACTTTTCAATTTGATGCCATAACCATAAAAAGAACACGACAATTTGTGTTATTATTGACAGAAATCATTTTCCCCAAAAGCTATTTCTCTTCCATGAAAAGTTGACGTATTCCAGCGATTATATGTAAGACGTATTAATTCGTGAATATTCAGATTGTTTCGTTTTCTCTATGCATACCTTCTCTCCTGCGTACCGCATAGGATTATCTGGTAGTAAGCATACAAAAAATAAAACAAGAAATTTCAAATCTCTAATTTAACTTATAAATAGAGTTGCTCACTGGCGCCAACGGGCAGTAGCGGAGATTCGATACAACCTTCAGTATAACTGCGAGTCTTTGTTATGTATACATGTACGCTGCCGTAAATACTACTTCGTGCCTTTACATTTGTTTTAAAAATTTTGTCTACATCGCGAAATCGACCAATGTTGGACAAACTTACATAATTTATAGCAGAAATGCCGGACCTAAATTATGATGGCGTTAAAATTTAATGCATAGTTTGTAATATTCCTTTAATGTGTTGGTCCAAAAGAAATTTTCAAAGTCACGTCAACGCAAACAGCATTCTTCAAAGAAAACTAGCATAGGACTTATTTTATGTAATTTACAGTTTCATTTACTAGACAACGAAGCATATGCCTCTTTTTGGAATAAATATGCGGTTTGCAAATTACCCAGTCGGGCATCGTTACAAAGATTTGTTCCATTTGCTCGTGAACATGTTAAAAAAATAATTAAATCGGAGTTGAAAGACAAAAAACTGTGGTTATGTGTGGGCGAAACAATTATTTAAAACTGTGGAAACATATCTAATGTGGCAGATATTTAACAGATGTTATTCACTTCGCACTTTCATCGTAGACATTTAATAGGGTAAATGTTTGAGTAAATATTATAATTTATTTCTGACCATTTATTTTATGTGTAAGCTTCTATGTGCTCGCCACTGGCTGTTGGCGCAAATTGAACAACTCTAATTATAAATCTAATTTAACAAAATAATTTTTGTTCACCATCATAAAACTTGGAGTTCCTACAGCTCCACAACCATACATTGTAAGTCATGAGTTAATTAACATTTCTTTTATTTAAAAATGGTTAATCCCATATGTTAACTGAATTTGTTCCATCCGTTATGACCGACCCTCTTTAATCCGTCGAAACAAATTCCAAAAAGGATCTTCTCTCGCAACCATTTTTATTGCAAGACATTTAACAAGCTATTTTTTTATTTACGGTGGGTGTAAGATTACGATGGAAAATTCGTTTTTATATTCAGAAGATCAATAAAAAGAAGTAATAATACTAAAATCGAACATAGCGCGAAGCTCGGTCTGCATCATAAAAACAATGTAAAAATTTGTCCATTATTGGTTTTTAGGACTTCTTCTGCGTCTCCTTCGGCAGCAATTAATTCGTTAAACTTTCTGAGATGTATCGCTACAAAAGGGCAAGGCCGTCCCACAGAATAAAGGGGGAATAATTGAAGGTGTAATTCGATCCTTCGGCGATACTTTTCCATTTTTTATTTTATTCATTTATTCATAATACCGCTACCAATCTGTCTGGCAACGAATTTTATTATTATTATCATTATCTAATAATTCATAGGCGCTCAAGGCGACAGACAGTGAAGATCATAAATATTTTATATTTAGATCAATAAGGGATCAACCCAGGCAAGCTAGACACCCTGAGATTGGGTAATAATTGATGAAATATTGAAGGCGTTTTTTCTTAGTCGTTTTCAATGCGACCTCAGAATACGCTTATATACAGTGAGTCACGAAAGTTTTCATACACCTACCAAATGTTAAAGGACTTCAAATCCAAACATTGTATAATGA
>JARFOC010000300.1:137889-160217 GCA_031763485.1 Osmoderma eremita | reverse complement strand
TAATTATATTTCCTTATTAGCAATGCCTCCCATAAAGTGTTGTGTAACTAATTCTGAAGATGGATTACGGAAAAAATAAAGACTACCATATAAGCATGTGTTCATTTTTGTTTTATAATTATATAGAATATAGTAGTAAAAAATAACCGGGAAATATAGTAATTTAAAAATGCCGCGCAGGGGATTTTAAATTACTTCCTTAAGGTAGAGGGCATAAAACGCACGTTTCACGTTATTAAGTTGCCATTCTCTACTATCTCTTATCTCTGGCATTAATAATCCTAAATCAAAGAGAAAGCGCCAAGGTCGCATATGCTGCAGACAAGCCTGATAATAACAAAGAATTAATAGGAAAACAAAAGGTGCTGGAAAGATCATAACAGTATATACAGTCTCTTCCAAAATCTACAAATAATAAACTGTTAAATCATTCTTTCTAAAGAAATATTTATTCTTCTTAATATAAAAAACATATTTTGTTACAATATTGATATAAAAAGCTACACTAGCAAAATTTATGCATCAAACACGGAATTAAATTCTCGCATAAATTCTTCCGTAAAAATATCAGAAATACCGTCTTCAATTTCGCGATAACTATCAGAGATATCGTCTATTCCTCTTCTGCTTTTATATTCTTTAACTGCTTTCAGTATATCCCATTCAGTATCTGCAGTAAAATCGCATCTGCGAATATCAAAGCGGGTTAAGGTCTTATTGTACGTGAGTCCATTCAAAATTTTTTGACCGATTTCCTAGAAAAAGAACCACATCTTTAATGTCGTTGTGATGTTCTTTAGAAGAATGAAAGTTCATTATTACCAATTCACTTGTAACATTATTTTTAAAACACTTTCACACAGCGTTTATGTAGTTAATTACTTCAAGGAAATCATAAGGACGAAATACCTTTTATCCCCATTAGCAATGATGGCACGCCTTTAGATTAGTTATAAGGTAATGATCAGAATGTCTTAATTGATCTAATAAGAGATTCCTAGTATTGAACCTTTTTTGTGCATTGTTTATTAGAAATTGTAATGTATTTATAGGCATCGTAACGCATCAGCAATATATGTGCATGACCTAGTATCGCATGAATTTGTAAGTTTCGTAAGCGGATGTAGTAATTTCCAGTAAACAATGAACGTTGGAGACATTCCCATAGCCGCGAGCGGTTGAATACCTTGCCAGTCCGCTGACATTCATGCAATTATGTAAAAATTGCTGCACTAACACGTACAGCTACGATACAAATTTATCAGATTTATAATACCTGAACACATGTGCACGATTTATATGAAAATCTGCTAGATAAAATAGAATCTTAAGCATCCAATACAGACATTTTAATATGGATGATATGACGTCTAATTACTACTAAGTATGCCTATGATATGTTTATTTCTCATTTAAAATGCACCAGAAAACAAAATATTTACATATTAGGAAATAATGGAACGGGATTTGTAAAAAAAACTAAGAAAATACACCACAGCACATAAAAATAACTTCATGTCCTGAATATTAAATATCGAATTTCCCGGCAATGCAACAATATATCTTGCAGCTAACTACATCAGTAATTTTATGCACTTACCTCACCTAATCTGTTATTACTGATGTCATACTCTCTTAAAGTAGTATTACATCGCAGCATGTCTTCAATTTCCCCATTAAAATCTGTCAAACCGCATCCGGCCATTATTAAAATGCGTAAATAGTGTCCACCCTTGATTAAAGCTCGATTTAAGTATTGGCCGCCCATCGAACGTATCATGTTGAGTCGTACATTTAACTTGATTAATTTGCAATTTAGAATTAAGGCGTAAGCCAAATTCTTCGCTCCATGCACACCTTTCAGAATTCAAGAGTATTTTATGTGTTAAATTATTTCAGCTTCAGTTATAGGGGAAAATGACGGCGACACAAATGATTGTATTAACCTCTTCACTGTTATCAAAAGCAATAATAGATCTCCACATGCTATTATAGTGAGGAATATTAATGTATACATTTGTTACAATATGGTTACAATTCATTTACAAAAGTCAAATTTAATTTTAGTGCAAACTGTCAAAAGTCACTATAGTTCAATTTTTTTATTCGGAGGAGTAAGGTAGTGATCCCCTATTACAATAGCAAATTTCTGTTTTCTTCACATCGAGCATGCTTCGAGCGCAGCTTGTTGGCGGATTTGTGAACGCAGTCATAAGTGAGGTTATGTGTGGTGTTAAGGAAATATGGTGGCGGCGTTTTATTGCATTATTGTTTGTGTTGCCTACTCAAAAATATCAAATTTATTTGGGCCACGTCACACGATTGAAGTGAATTCACTCCTCGGAATAAAAAATCGAACATAATATTATGTAAATGTCAAAGTGAAAAAGATATAGCGCTATCCAGGCTCTTTTTGGATAACTGTACTTTAATTAGATTTTACTTACCTATAAAATTATTAATCAATATCAAAGATTTCAAATTAGAATGTTCCACGACAAATTTCGCAACAGCCATAGTCCCGTGATCGCTAATTTTGCAATGGGAAAATTCCAATTCTCTTAAATGATCGTTTCTAGATAACGCTTTCAAAAGCATTTTAACCTTTACACAATTTATATCAGAATTTTGAATTCTGTGAATCGAATATATTTAATTAACTGATATCCCAAACATATCTTCTCCCTCACCTTAAAACTTGCAATTTCGTTCGTTCTAATCCCTTAGCTAGGCTCTTTATGTCCGTCATTGTCGTATTAAAAATGTGCCAGGAAAATTTTTCACCGACATAAGTCTGTTTAAGTAAATAATTTATCAAAACGAAATCATAATAGTAGTACCTACTGACTTGTTTGAAACACAAAGATAATTCGGTCAGTCTACTTAAATCGCTTAGGATTGCATTGAGCGGAATATGGTCTGGTACATCGGTTTTTGTTGGAGCTCTAACTTCAGTTAAAGTTAAGGAGCTTACATAATTTTTGCATAAAGTTGTAAGTTCTTTTATCTACAAAATCTCACACAATTACCAGATTTTGATAACTAAAGGCGCCTAACCTTTTCAGGATTGTAATTTTCAGGTTCTAAATTCTCTAAGTACTCCCTAACATGCATTTCTAAATACAATTCCTTCCAAAATTTTTCGCCATTGGTTTTACCCAGGATTCTAGAGCTGTTTACAAAAAAATCGGTTCCAGTCAATTTTTCCGAACTAGTTTCAGATATTTGCTGGTTGTTTGGTGCTTGTAAAGAATCATTATTTTGCATTTCATCGTCAGAGGAAAGAGAGAGTGACAGATCTCGTACATTTTTTTTCTCCTGTGAAAGATTTTCTACCTCTGAGAAGTTTCTTCCTAATGGTGGTTTGTTAGGCCAACGAGCCTTGTAACACCGCAACCAATAACAATCATAAGCAATGTTGTTAACTGTTAAGTCTAAAGGTAAATCTGTTGGTAAGATGCCTAATAAGGTCATGATATCAGAAAGTAATGGCAATTCATTGACTAGTGGCTTTTCTAAAACCAAAAAGAGAACTCGTGGAATATACAGTTAACGTAACAAATTTAATTATTTTGGAACAATAACAATTCTTATATTACCTGCCCAATTGTTACATATCGCTTGTATACTCCATTCTTTTAACGATTTTGGTATGTTGCCATTCAAATTTATACTCAAAATTCTCTTCGTTGCGTTAAATTCTATACCAGCAATGTGATACACTTCAATAGTATTTTTGCTGATATTATTTGGAAAATTCATTTTCATGCTGAGAATTAATAAAAATTCCAACAAAAAATTCTTTGTTAAATCAATAAGGCTATTGTATTTCATACTTGAGCGTATAATTGGTTGCCTGTAGTCAATGTCGGCTCGTGGGCTTTTATGGACAATGGCTGCATAAAAAATAACTATAAATTAATGAGAAATGCTTACCTTAATTGTATGAATTACGGAAAATAAAGTCCGTACGACAGTTTTTTTACTCAAACCTGTCTATAACCTTAGAATTGAAGTGATTAATACCATTTCAAAAAAGATATAAACAATATGATGGTGTTTTAATTAATCCATAATCAAAATTTTATTTTGTTTATGTATAAGTTATCTTTATTGGACCTGGGTTCTAGAACTATTTCATTTACTTCTTGGGAAAAATTATAATACATACACGTTAAAAAAATAATTATAATGCATCAATCTTTTAAAATATAAGAAACCTCAAAAATAAGAAACAAAGGATAGATACAAGGATGCGTAAATAATAATAATAGTAATAATAAAGCATTACAACCACCAATATCAATGACAATAGTAGCAATATATCAGTGATGAGAATAATAATAGCAACAATAACGTAATTATGGAAATGATTGGATGTGGAGTGTGAAGAAGAACCGAAAAGGAAGCTATCGCCATGTAATGAAGAACAGCAAGAATTGTGGAAGGGCCTGAACATCAAGACAAGATATTGTCCTTGAACTAATGCTTTCGCGGATTCAAGAGAAATAAAATCTACTCAATACAGGGTTTTTAGTCGGTAGAAATCTGACAATATTCAGCGACACGGGCCGTCATAACTTTTTTCCCCTCTCTCGAAAAGAATAGCAACAGTAATGACAATCATAATAAGTAATAACCCACTAATAGTAGGGATCGATAGTAACAATAATAATGATAGCAATAATCATAAAAGTAATAAATAATCAGAACCCAGGCAGCAAAATTCAAATTTGCCGCAATTATTTTTAGTAACCTCAACTTAAAGATATCAAAATATCCATTAATGTAATACAAAATTGTTGGTAATTTCATGCTTTAATGTTGAAGTTACTAAAAATAACAGGGGCAAATTAGAATTTTGATATGTGGGAATCATCACAATAATAATATGGTAATATCGAACGATTCAACAAAGAAATTAATAATAGCATTAATAATTGCAATATTAAGGAGTAAATATTTGAACAAAACCAGTTTACGTTCTTGACAAACCGAGGTTGAGATACAATACTTTTCACTTCAATCGTGACGTGGCCCAATAAAATTTTATATTTTTCAGCCGGCATCACAAGTAATAATGACGTAAAACCATAACGCCGCCGCCATATTTACTGAACAGCTGTCAACATCTTCCAAAATGACCTTGTAAATGATATACATAACCTCATTTACCGCACCAGTGCCAGACAGTGGCGGAGATTCGATGCAACCTTCAGTATAACTGTGAGTCTCAACGAGATTTGTGTATACATGTGCGTTGTCGTAAATACTATTTCGTAATTCTGTTTGTATTAAAAATGTTGCCTACGTCGCGAAAACGACAAAGTTGCACAATTTATAGTAGAAATGCCAGACCTAAATTATGATGGCGTTAAAATTCAATGTGTAGTTTGTAATATCCCTTTAATGTGTTTGTTCAAAAAGGGATTGCCACGTAAACTGCAGGAAGTATTGTTCAAAAAAGAAATCCCATACACTATGAAAACTTTATATTTAATGTTAGGCGTATTTTGTGTAATTTACCATTTCACCTACTAGAGAACGAAGCGTTTTTTTGGCATAAATATTCGGACTGCAAATTACCAAATCAGGCATCGTTAGAAAAATATTTCATCCACTCGTGAACATGTTGATAAAGGAATTAAATCGAAGTTGAAAGATAAAAAACTGTGATTTAGTTTGAGTATGATTTATTTCTAACAATGAGTACTTTTATACGCCGGCCACTGGCTGTTGGCGCAATTTGAGCAACTCTATCCTTTGGTTACCTTTCTGTTACAGAGCACCATACTACCCTTGTATATATATATACACAAGGATACTACCGAAGCAAACTTTGGCCCAACAGCCTAGCGTCATACAATACAATTAATGTGCACAAAATTTTCGTTTAATAAAACCTAGGTTTCTAAAAGCATCCATTATAACCTGTATAATTCTGGAATTGGAGGAATTGGAAAATAAAATCACAATTTGAATTACATTATTTTGTATTGAAATATAAACAAAAACTCCGCTTAAAGTTAAACTTTAATTAATAGGTTACGATAAACTACGTATTTCTTGGCCGGTGTGCAGCCTCTTTCGGTTTCGCCTACTTCCTTACTATTGCTTTCGCCGACTTTCCCTCACATAGCAATTCTTTCCTCTTCACCAGTTTTTGTCCTTGAAATTGCTACCTCTTGAGGACCGCAGAGAATGGCTTCAATCTTAACAGCGCTGGTGTTAGTGGATTGAGACAACGAACACGGCGAATAACCTTAAGAGATTTCCAGGCTCGCGCTCCAAGTACTCCAGAGTACCCTAGAACACCCGTTTGTGTTCCAGGTTCAAAATGTTTGTTGCTCTATATTTACCTATCCCATTCTCCTCAAGCACCAAGAAATTTATCAGAGCTTTACACTCCTAGGGAGCGGGGCAGGCACGTTCCAAGCTGTTGGGAAGCGGAGTACGACAGAACAAAATGTACCAGAGTATTTTGCCCTCGCCTGGAAAGCGCCACTTCTTTCTGTTGTAGAAAATATAAAGGTCACTTCGTAAAAATAATAAAAATGTTTAAAAAATTAGATTTTATCATGGAAATAATCAGGTGTCAACTAGTAATCACGAAGAAATTCATCGTCCAGTGCTCTATAAGTATCTCATCATGTCATGTCCATCGAATATATTAGCATCAAACTGAAAAGAAATTAATGTGAAAACTTACTGCAGTGCAGGTAAGATCTTCCTGATCTCAATAAGATTTCAACAATCGGGACAAATCAGTATTGGACATGTTGGGTTGGGGGAGGTTATATCCCTTCTTTTGGGATGATGCGGTTTTCCAGCTTCGAAACAGTTTGTGTAGACGTTGTAAAGTGGATTCAGTGCATACGACGAAACGTCCGATGTGACCGTCAGAAGTCTTTTTTTTTTGAGATTTAGTGGGTCAACGTTGATCAAATCTACGCCTGGGATGTTACGGAAAGCGGAAAGGTCTCCTACGTTCGATCCGACTCCTACTACGCATCTCATCCTTACCGGTAACGTTGCGATCTATATAAACCTAAATAAAGGGA
Organism: Osmoderma eremita; assembly: GCA_031763485.1. Lineage (NCBI taxonomy): Eukaryota > Metazoa > Arthropoda > Insecta > Coleoptera > Scarabaeidae > Osmoderma > Osmoderma eremita. Next base: position 153,156 of record JARFOC010000300.1, on the reverse strand, counting down.
AAATATATAAATTAGTAGTTTTCTCTTTAATCCATAGAAGTAATATAAAAATTTGCGAAAACATCAGTGATTTGAAAGGAAAAAATCATTAAAACTCATAAACACGGACCAAATCAATATCATCATGAAAGCTTTGCAAAAACAAGAGAGTATTTAAGCAGATATTAAAAAAAACAATGATATATACATACCTTTCGAATATCAGCCCACGGTTTGATTGACGACATGATCTTTGCTCGTCAGCGACACCAGTTGCAATGATGGAGACGATGGGTAACGACTTTGGTTGATATTGGCGGCGACACCACGGCAGAAATTGAGGGAAACCTGGGCAGAGCGAGAAATACGGGCTACGGCACGATCGATGATTCAACTGATGACCTAGATATCTCAATGCTGGAGGTATTAATGTTCTATATTTGAGACAAAAATAATAATTCACAAATTTATGATCATAAATGATGAATACTTTATCATAAGTTTTCGGAATCAGACTATATATTCATCCCGGATATTGACATGCTATCCACCGTAAGTGTCAAAACGAAATTGTTCAAATCCGGCCAAAATAATAAGAATATTAATACGGAATTTATCAAACACAATTTTAATTATTATTTCTTATTGAAATATAAACACAAACTCAACTTAAAGTTAACACCAAACTGCGTTTATCATCACTTATATCTTAGCCGGTGCTGGCGCTGGTGCTGCTTTTTTAGATTTTGTCTGCTTCTTTACTTTTGGTTTCGCAGTCTTCGCCTTGGCAATAAATTCTTTCGTACTCTTCAACAGTTTTGCTGCTCGGACTGATGGGCTATTAGCCGGCAAAGTAATCTATAACAAAAAAAAAAACAGTGAAGCCATTACATATCAATGTTAAAAAAAGGAAACCTACGGCACGTTTTTTGGCTAATTCTCCATCCCTAGCCAATCTGCATTTGCGCGTGGCTAAAATTGCTTCCCTTTTTAGGACCGCAGAGTATGGATTCAATCTCAACATAGCCTTGGTGTTGGTTAGTGGATTGAGACGATGTACACGGCGTATAACTTTCTTTCTGTTATAAAAAATATAGTTAGTTAAAATAATAAAAAAAAACGTTAAAAGTAGTTGATTTTATCATGGAAATCAGGTGTCAACTAGTAATCACGAAGAAATTCATCGTCCAGTGCTCTATAAGTATCTCATCATGTCCATTGAGTATATTAGCATCCAACTCAAACGAAATTAAAGTGAAAACTTACTGTGGTGCACGTAGAACCTTCCTGATCTCATCCGAATTCAACAATCGGGACAAATCAGTATTGGACATCTTGGATTGGGGGAGGTTGTATCCCTTCTTTTCCAACGATGCGGTTTTTTTCAAAGTTTGTCTAGACGTTGGATGCAGTGCATACGACGAAACGTCCGACGTGACAGCCAGAAGTCATTTTTTAGAGATTTGGTTGGTCAACGTTGACCAAATCTACGCCTGGGATCTTACGGAAAGCGGAAAGGTCCCCTACGTTGGATCCGACTCCTATTACGCATCTCACCCTCACCGGTAACGTTGCGATCTATATAAACCTAAATAAAGGGAAAATATATAAATTAGTAGTTTTCTCTTTAATCCATAGAAGTAATATAAAAATTTGCGAAAACATCAGTGATTTGAAAGGAAAAAATCATTAAAACTCATAAACACGGACCAAATCAATATCATCATGAAAGCTTTGCAAAAACCAGAGAGTATTTAAACAGAAATTAAAAATAACTATGATATATACATACCTTTGGAATATCAGCTCACGGTTTGATTGATGACATGATCTTTGCTCGTCAGCAACACTGCAACACCAGTTGCAATGATGGAGATGGGTAACGACTTTGATTGATATTGAGCGGCGACACCACGGCAGATATTGAGGGGAAACCTGGGCAGAGCGAGAAATACGTGCTACGGCACGATCGATGATTCAACTGATGACCTAGATATCTCAATGCTGGGGGTATTAATGTTCTATATTTGAGACAAAAATAATAATTCACAAATTTATGATCATAAATGATGAATACTTTATCATAAGTTTTCGGAATCACATACTATATATTCATCACGGATATTGACATGCTATCCACTGTAAGTATCAAAACGAAATTGTTCAAATTCGGCCAAAATAATAAGAATATTAATACGGAATTTATCAAACACAATTTTAATTATTACTTTTTATTGAAATATAAACACAAACTCAGCTTAAAGTTAACACCAAACTGCGTTTATCATCACTTATTTCTTAGCCGGTGCTGGGGTTGGTGCTGCTGCTTTTTTAGATTTTGCCGGCTTCTTTACTTTTGGTTTTGCCGCCTTCGCCTTGGCAATCAATTCTTTCCTCCTCTTCAACAGTTTTGCTGTTCGAACTGCTGGACTATTAGCCGGCAAAGTAACCTATAACAAAAAAAAACAGTTAAGCCATTACATATTAATGCAAAAAAAGGAAACTTACCCCACGTTTTTTGGCTAATTCTTCATCCCTAGCCAATCTGCGTTTGCGCGTGGCTAAAATTGCTTCCCTTTTCAGGACCGCAGAGTATGGATTCAATCTTAACATAGCCTTCGTGTTGGTTAGTGGATTGAGACGACGTACACGGCGTATAACTTTCTTTCTGTTATAAAAAATATAGAGTTAGTTAAAATAATAAAAACGTTAAAAATATTCGATTATATCATGGAAATCAGGTGTCAGCTAGTAATCACGCAGAAATTCATCGTCCAGTGCTCTATAAGTATCTCATCATGTCCGTTGAGTATATTAGCATCCAACTCAAGCGAAATTAAAGTGAAAACTTACTGTGGTGCACGTAGAACTTTCTTGATCTCATCCGATTTCAACAATCGGGACAAATCAGTATTTGACATCTTGGGTTGGGGAAGGTTGTATCCCTTCTTTTCGGACGATGCGGTTTTCCAGCTTCCAAACAGTTTGTCCAGACGTTGGAAAGCGGATTCGGTCCATACGACGAAACGTCCGACGTGACCACCAGGAGCCAATTTTAAGAGATTTAATTTGTCAACGTTGATCAAATCTATGCCTGGGATGTTGCGGAACGCGCGACGCAAGCCTTGGTCCTTGTGGTAGACTATTAAAGGTCCCCTACGTTGGATGCGTCTCCTATTACGCATTTTACCCTTACCGGCACGATAACGTTGTGACTTGTAAACCTAAATTATGGGCAAAATTTTAGTTTGTAGTTTCCTCTTTGATCTTTAGTGGTACTATGAAAAATTATACAATATCAGTGATTTGAAGAGATAAAATCATTAAAACTCATAAACACGGACCAAATCAATATCATCATGAAAGTAGCAATAACCAGAATGTATTAAAAGGGAAAAAAATGATATATACCTATATCTTCATACCTTTTGGATATCAGCCCACGCCTTGATGCGCCGTAAGAAGATTACGGCTTGCTTGGTCTTGGTGAGCTCCTGCACTTTATCGGACACAACCATTGGCAATTCTGGAATTTGATCAATGACATGGCCTTTGCTCATGACCAACGCCGGAACCCCAGTTGCAGCAATGGCGGAAGCGAGGGCGTAGCGACGTTGGTTGATGTTGACGCGTCTGTGCCAGCGGCGCCACGGCTTGGTAGGGGCGAACATGCGACCACCACGGCACATGTTGCCGAAGGCACCCTGGCCCGACCGATGAGTACCCCCACCGCGTACACGAGGGATACGGGCTACGGCACGACCGGTACCCCATGATTCAGCTGATGTCTGATGACCTATAAATCAGAACGCTGTGAGGATATTAATATGTTCTATATTTGAGGCAACAAAATAATAATTCATATTTTATTATCAGGAATTAGGAATACCGCATTTATTCTAATGAATTATTTAGGGCATCTGTCTTTACGGCGTTTAAAAGAGGTGCGACGGTTATTGGAATTGCGGCTCCAATTAGAATAAATACGGTATATCATTTTTTGTCTCACTTCCTTTAATTCAAACTCTCCCTAATTTGAACTAATTGGGATACTACATGAGAATTCGATATAGAGAGTCAACTGTATTACTCTAAGAATTAAAAATTGTTGATATCCATCCAAAATTATAATTAAAATCATTATTACTTATAGTAGGGAATAAGGAATTTATCATAGTCATTAAAAATAATAGACAATAAAGCTATTATTTGGCCAAATGTTGAACAAAAAGTGAAAATATTTAGAAACCCACTGCTTATGCCAGTGAACATGTTAATTTTTAAAGTTTCCCTTAGATTTTAACCACCATTGTATCTGGTATGGACACATATGTAACATGGTGTTGAAATATTAAAGACGGAGTTCCAAAACAGGAAGGGAAGAGGATAGAAGAATACAGAAAAGGTATTACAACTCTGAACACGATGTATATCTATGTCATAGAATGCAGAGCGAGAAGAATTTATAGCAAATACTGTTTAGAATAAATAAATGATTCCCATGGCAGTGAATATGTTAACATGCGAACTGCCATTGGCCATACAAACTTTTTCTTTATTTATGTTGCTCATAGTATAAGAATCAGTTCGGTATAGATTACGTTGGAATAATGTAGTTTTGCAAAAAATAGCTTATTAACTTCACAAATGATACATTTTCTATGTGGAATAAAACATAGGATAAAGATTTGTGGTTGCACCGGCTATTCAATCTGTGTTCTCGATATATTAATAGAATTGTGTTACATCTTGGAATTGGTAAAAGAGAGATCGCAATACAGGAGTGCTGCTATACAGTTGACAAAAGGCAAAAGTCGTGCCACATATCATGCATCACACGGAAATTAACGTGTTAATTCCATCAATGATATAATAAAACATTTCATAAAAAATACGTACCAGCTTTGTCACTAACACAATAAGCTTGACGATGATTGAAAGAAATTTGTTGATGTACGAAGTTTACTACATCAGGTCTGATTGGTGCCTTGAAAACAGCCGGCAGAGCAATTGCCTTATTCTTAACTTCCTCAGATTTCTCAGTGTACACGCTCACTAATGGGCGTGCTGTCGATAACGACTGAAATAAAAACGCATTCGTTAAAATACAACAACAAATTAGAAGCAGATTTCTTCAATGTTAAACCAGCAATTTTCCCGAACATAAAATGGGCGATTAAGCCAAAAGAAATGAAGAATAAAATTGGAAGTAAAAAGCATATGTATCAGTAAACTAAACCTTTTCTTCACGGCATGCTTGAAAACACGTGGCTGGTAATGATTTTTAAACATTTTGTGAACAATTCCAATAGGAAATAATTATAAATATACTGTCAAAATATGAGAGCTATAATATGCAATGATAAATACATCAAATATGACTTACCATATTGTTAAAGTATTAAAAACTGCTTTTGATAAAAACACATCGACCGAACTCAACGGCCGCCATATAAAAGGAAGTGCAGTTAAAATGTTTACAAACTGCTCCACTAGAGGTAAACGAGCATGCGCAATTTCCGTTTATTTTACCAAGCGCTCGATCCAAATTATATTGATTTTGACAGCTATATTGGTTAAATTTTAAATTACAAAATAAAAAATTATATATTATATCTTATATTATAATACTACGTGCAATGATATTTGTTGACGTTAACTTTACGATTTTTATTTATGCAAAATGTGTGTTGCCATTGAATGTATGTATGATTGATTTACTAAATTTACAAAAGTATTATTTTACAAAAAAAAAAAAAAAATGTATGGTTCAATATTTCTGTATTAATGCGTTAATGGTATTCGATTTGTTTTTATGTGTTTCAGGATAATACTTGTATACATACTTGTATAGGCAATTTCCCTATTCGAGCCTTTAGTTGGTTGCCTATACGTAGATAAAGGTGTAAAAGCATTGATAAATTAATATCTTACTCTTATGGACGATTTTCGTACCATGTATATTTGGTTGCAAACTAGTATCTACCGAATTTATTCGATTAGTACCACCCCTTTGCTGCCGATCAACAGTGTCTAGCCAATAAAATTTAAATGAAAGAAAAGTCTGTTGCAAGAACGCTCGGGAATGAATAATTTTTTTTGGGGTTTAAAAACGTTTGAGATTATAGCTTGAGTTTGAGATTATACCTAACCTACATTATAACTGTAAAGATAGCAAGGACTGTGGGGCAGCACAATAAACACACTGTTCGGATTACTCCTCCCGCATAAAGTTTTAATTAATTCGGGACGACACGTGTTTCGGGAATACGTGGATTCCCATTATCAAGTCGAATAACTGACCGGTTATTCCAACTGCTTAGGGGAAATTTTTTTTAAAATTAAATTTATAATAAATGATAAGTTTAGGAAGTATTTGAATTTTACTATAAATTCAAAATACACCTTTAGGATTTTGTTCTTTCTGTACAGCATTTGTTGTCTATTATAATTGAAATATTAATTATTACACCATAAGTACTATATACATGTATGTAGTAAATTCAAATGGATTTTACTAATAAATTCAACATGTAATTTTCCGCAAGTCTTATATTCAATTCATTTCAAAAAAGGTATTTTATAAACACTGTACCTATGTGTTATTCGTAAATAAAAATGCTCCTAGATAAAAATATTCCAAATCATAATATAAATAAAGTATTTCTCTCCCATGGAACGAAAAAGTGCACGCTCGATTTCTAAGCGAATAGGGAAACGCATCATTCCCACTACCTGTGCGTTTCTCTCATTGAGGCGGAGCGGATCTTATAGAGCGCGTGGGTAGTAAGCTATAAGAGTCCAAAACCCGGACGAAAAATAATACATTGGATGGTTCATTAATTTATCAATGCTTAAAGTATGTTATTTCAAAATGTATTGCAATACGAATGACAAATATTTGTAAATAAAATAAAACAACCTCTCAGATAATTGATTTATTAACATTAGATCAGACATTTCTTTCAATAAATGTACAATAACTGCATCTAGTAAGTGCATAATAATTTAAATAGTTTCTAATTTATTCACATAAAAACAAAACAAACATTACATTACAAACGCTAGATACTTTATCAGATGTGATTTTGCGACGGCCATGTGTCGTGTCGTGGCGTACTCGAAGTAGAACTCGGTGATTCCGGTTGATTCTGAGAATTCTCTTGATAATCTGAAGACTTCTCAATGTTATTTGTTTCGTCGTGGTAGATGGCATTCGGCTTCTCCGATTCTATAGCAGCGTAATTTACGTCGGAATTAAGCAATGGTATGTATTCAGAACCTTGGTAATGGGCCGCGTAAGCCAGGTCTTGATTGTAGTAACTGGCGTAGGATAGGTTGGTTAAGTTAGTTATCGGTTGATAGATTTGATGTGTTGGAGATTGGTTGGGTGTAGTTTGTGCTGATATTTGATGTGGCGGTGGTGGACTCGATGTTAAAGACCAACAGTTGATTGCTGGACTTAATACAGTCGTTGGTGTTTGCGATTGTACCGTAGACCAACTAGTGTATGGACTTGGAGCGGAATTAGTGTAGATGGGTGACTGTTGTATATGGTCTGGTGGGTTGTAAACTAAAAAGAAAATAAAAAATAATAAGGAATCCAAAATGTGATTTTATAAGTGTCAATTGTTACCATTTGGTGGCGGTGACGCGGAATTGGATTTTGGCCTTTGTGGCGCTGGGTATGGCGAGGATCTGTTGCTCCTAATGGCCGAATTCGTAGGAAATTTATCACAGCTCGACCCTCCTTGATAAATGGTCTGATGTCTGTTATTTCTTAATGGAGATGTAGCTGAGTATCTGTCGCATGTTGATAACTGTACGGCTGCTGTAACTGCTGGATAAATCGGTTGGTGTTGCAGAAACCAGGAACCATCTACGAAATAAATTCGTTTTCTTAATCATAATAATAGAATTTACTGTAAGGTTACGAACAACTTAAAAAAATATAACGAAAATTTTACAATAAAGAAAGTTAAGATGAGACAAAATATTATTTGAGACTGCCCAAAAAGATGTCGTGGTACATGACATACCCGCATTCTCTGCCATATGGGAAAGAGATGCTTGTAAAATGAATTAAACTCCGTCCGTGCTCTTTCATGGTTGTTGGTACAACCTAAGACGATATGCGAGGTAGATAAAAGGCCACCACAGTAAGAAGCTCAATTTGAGTATGTATTAGATAATTTAAAAAGAAACTGAGCGTTATGACATGGTCTGCAACGAACTGCAAAAGAGAAGTAAGGTTGGTAACATTGGAGGGACAGTTTGCTGTTTCATCCCTGGTGCAAAAAGAGAATTTAATAGAAATGAAGTGGTGTCAGCGGAAAGAGTACAGAAGACTGTAGGTCGATTAAAGATTAGACACAGGATTAATCTGAAAATTTAGTATACTTGGGTATAGACATGTATCAGAAATGATTTATATTTTCTTCGTTATTCTGTATTTCTACAAAGGTTTCTGATAATCATGAGTGCATGTTTTGCACTACAGTTACTAATATGAGTGGACAAACACTCAAGATCTACGAATTTAAAACACCCAACGGAAAATAAGTAATAATATACCCATAAGAAACATCAAAAATGCCAAACACAATTAACCGTAAAAATGTCATTATCGGCGCATGGTTTATTGATGGAATCACCATACTAGCAAAAGCAATGAAAGGGGAACAAGCATTAAAGACTGACTCGAGTTTCTGCCAGAAACTCGAGTGCTTGTACCCTTTCATTGCTTTTGCTAGTATGGTGATTCCAGCAATAAATCATACGCCGATAATAGCATTTTTACGGTTAATTGTTTTTGGCATTTTTGATGTTTCTTATGTTACGTCATGGTTAAACCGTTTCTGGAATCACAACAACATACGCAGTCCTTCTGGCGGGAATGACAGTCCATGCACTGTCCGAGCTAGATGAAGTGTACTGGCGCTATTGCATTTGTCTCGGAGACTTATGTGTTTACCGGTGTCCCCTAGATGGGGTAGTGGCTAGGACATTTCGCAATAACTTCGGAACGCATTAGTGATGAAAGTGGGTTTAGCATTCGGAGAGACGCTGATGACGCCTGGTAGGCAGAAACTCGAATCCGTCTTTAATGCTTGCACCCCTTTCATTGCTATTGCTAGTATGGTGATTCCAGCAATAAACCATGCGCCGATAATGGCATTTTTACGGTTAATAATATACCCAAATAAATGTTGCTAACTTACATTGTGAGTATTGCGTCTGTTGTTGGGCATACGTTGGTGAATATTCCCTCTGATTGTATATACTATCCGGTCTCTCTTTGGCATCAAGAAAAGCCTTAGCGAATGGATTATATTTGATCTTCAGCGACGTAACCTCTTCATTCTGATACGCCGTCACGGCTATGAATTGCGTTTCGGGAAATGGGAAAGTCATAACGCGCCTCTGTTCAGTGCCAACCCTCACCAAATGAACCCTAGGCTCGTATTTGTGCAACGAGTTCAACATTATCTGTCCGTTGCCGTTGCATTTATTCGTCAGTTTCACTTTGGCGAAGGAGATTGGCTCCTTCATCCAATGCGCTCCAAAATTAGGAGACTCCGGATGGATATAGATGGGATTGGATGGCGGTACTTCCGCCTTACCACCCGGTACCCATTCCCCGTTGACGTACTTCCATCGATGTGGGTCGATTTGGACGAATTCTAAGAGAACTGTGTACATGGCTTTCGGATCAAGCCCTGATACGGATACCTTTACAACTGGAAACATTCGTCTAAAACAAAAAGAATTAAGTTAGAACCAATTGATTTGGTTCATTGATGAGCTGCATCGTGTACCTTCCGTTTTTGGTGACTATCATCTCGTTTGTGAAGCACTGGAATCGCACCCATAAATCTCTGTCGTCTAAAGTAACGCATAGGTCCCTCTCACTAGGATCTCCTTTCGTTTTACCTGACGATATTTCAGATTCGACAGCCGATAATATATGCTGAGCCATTAGCTATAAAAAAAAGATTGACACCATTAATCTTCATATACATATTTTACTTTTATTGAGGGGTGCCATTAAGATTTTATGACAAAATTAATATTTTATAATATTGCATTAATAAAATGAATCTGTTTTTCACGTGGAAAATTTTAATGTTTGTGAATAATTTATGAGGATACCCTGAGGTAATAAAGATTCTTGTTAATATGAAATATTCCTGTTGGAAATTTGTGAATATAGAAACCTAATTTCATTATAACGCCTAACAAATATCATTGGTCGGATGGAGAAACGAGCTGCCTTCGAATTCAAACAATAAAAACGAAACTTGCTGTTCCAAAATGTCAAAAGCCACATTAATATTTAATTTATTTCGTTTTATTAGCCATAAATAAAAAAGGAGGTAACATTGTCATTCATTCACCGTTGTCGCAATCTATTTGTCAAAATTCTATATATATACATAGGCAACCTAATCCTTTAACTTTGAATTAAAAAAATAAGTGAGAGCAGTTTTCTATATACTCAGACTGTGTACATGGATTTATGTGTTTGTATTTTAACTCATCTTTGGTGTTTGGTAATTCGTGTGTTCCATATAGTATAGTATTTGCTCGGCCAAGGTTTACGATGGTGGGCGTCCATATATAGAAAGTGAATCAATATTGAGAACCGTGCTTTTACATGCAAGTACCTCTCTATCTGTGTAGGTAGATCAGAAAGAGGTATTTGAACAGAGGCGGCTTCTGGATTTCTAAGAAAATTTTGTTTTGCAGATTGGAGAAATAACGATCTATACTCGCAATGAATAAGCTGATATTTTAACGCAAATAACTCCACTATATAATTCAGGGATTCAGCAGAAGGTAGAAGAAGCTGACATTTAATTAAATTGTATCTTTATTTGTCAAATATTTTCGACACAGTGCAATGTTGTCAATACAAATTCTTAAAGAATTATAACAAATAAAAAAACTTACAATGTATAACTAAAATCCTTACGTTAAATAAGTCGAGGAACATAATATGCGCAAGTTCAAAGAAGAATAAGACAAAATCTGCAAATACATGTCAAATTTAATAAAAAGGGAAGGAATTACAAATGCAAAAAAGGTAAATACAAGAAACAAAACAGATATTTAAATGTCGAATAGAATATACGGTGATATTTAAAAGTGAAACAGATAAGAAACAAGGTGATGCAAAGCTTAATGGCCAAACAGGTCCGAGTAAATATCACTTAATCCTTCCGCATCTTTTCTGAAATTAGTTGAATTAGGATGACCATTAATGAACCACATCCCCATGAATAAACGTTTGTAAAGATTAGGTTTGTCATCCGGAATTCTTGTATCTCCAAAGCAAAACTCGTGTTTAAAATCAAAACAATGACGCCTTAAGGCAGTAGCAACAGATTTATTTCTAACGTCTCATTTTTGTGTGGCAAGTCTATTTTTAAGTTTTTGGGAAGTCTGGCCTATATATCAGTATGGAAAATCCTTGCATTCTATCTTATATACAATGTTACACCCATCAGAGGAGTCGACCTTATCTCTGAGTCTCGTAAAAAATTGAATTGAATTTTTTGGGAATTAGTTGCATTTTGCGATAGATGACATTGGTATCTACGCTATGGCTAAGGATAGCAGAAGAGCTACTCACAGCTGGTCGCTGGAGAGGCACAAATTGGTACAACAGTCTACTAATAACTGAAGATGGATAATTATTAATTCCTAATAAATAAAATATCCAGGTTCTTCTTATGAAACATGGGATGGCATAGATATATTTAAAATCCTGTGTTGGAGACACAGTTTTTTCTCCCAACATTTTTCTGTAAAACGTTTAAATTGCTGTCATTGTCTTTAGTTACTGTTAGATAAGATATTAAACATCAATGGCCCTAGGGTTTAACCTTTGCGGTACTCCAAGGGTAGATGCACTATGAGAACGAGAAGCAATTGAAAAAATGATTGCATTTGTAAAGGAAATTGCCCTTTCAAATAAAGGTGTGATTCTTACAAGCCTAATAGATTAACACAAGTCAATGGACATACAAACAATAACCTTTTTCAGGTGTTTTTTTTAATACGAAACGAAAAAGCTAAAATTATTTGGGGCTTGAAATTCATTATCCCTAGTAAGAGGTTTTGTTCTTATTTAATTTTTTTTATAAACTAAATATCGAATTGAAGAACCCAAATCTATGTTTTTAATTTCTACTAGTATTGATTTCAAAGTTGTAAGCTGTTGGGCCCTTCACAGGAACGTAGACAAGATTGTAATAAGATAATAAACAATTTATTACCCGCAAAAGATGGATGTTGACTTCAATAAACTTATCGCAGACATTGTCATTGATATTTTGTTTTTTCAGTTCAGTCTTTGCATTAGTATTGAGAGACATATTTTGTTTTGGAATTGTATTAAAATTTTAGTAATTTCGAATTTGATATGATCAAAACTAGCAATTACAGCCCCAAGGAAGAGCTAAGTTATAAAATAACAATATAGTAGTAATTCAATTGCTTGAACATTCTACTATACTATTTTTCTTGTTTGTAATATATATAGAAGGGTGTAGATGCAGATTCAATTGCCAAATAAAATATTTTTTTAATATTCAGAGAACATAAGGTTGGAATATAAATACCACATCACTGCACCTACTGGAGCTGATAATGATGCAGTCTTCCTTAGAGTCATATACAAAATTGAAATTACTTGCCATATTTAACACCTTTCTTTGCTTGGTACACAACAATCTTCTAAATTATAAACCTATTATGGTAAACTAATATTATTTAAATCAAGAGACACGAATTCCCGGCACTTTTCCCCAATAATGAACTAAAGCAAAATTTTTATACTCTTACTATAATACTTGTTACGGATTCTTAAAGGAAATACGAACTATTTTACAAATATCGTAACACGAAGCTTTTATCTATCCATTGTGTTACTGTTTTTATGATGTATCTTCTAACTATAAATTAAAATAAAACTATTCAGTGTATTTTATTCCATGTACTCGCGCGTATGATTTCCATGTTTACTTTATTATTTCGCAAGCACGCATCTTCTATATACTCCGTCTATAATAGGCATAACTGTGCCCTTTATAATTGTGAAATGGTCATTCAAACCGATTTAATGGAGTGATAATTGTATGTGCAATACATCGTTTCAATACGTATAAAATACTATTTTTAGAAGGCTCTAACGCTATTAAATTTAGATTTAGTGGATTACGTAGACTATCACACACTGATACGTGGTATTTGTGTTTGTTGGGTGGTAATTGTGAATAAAACCAAGTAAATAATAGAACGAATTTGGAATCGATTATATCGATTACACCCATTTTTTATTTCATGACGTTTTGTTTGTGTATTCGATATGTTTAACGTTCGCGCGAACTTTTGTTGAGTTAATCAGTCGACGGGAAGAGTTTCTGGTGGCGTTTCTGATATATAAAGCTCTTAGATGCTTGAAAAGTTATAGTTCTAGTAACCTATAGTCGAAAACTTTACATAAACACAATTTTTTGTGAAAATAATGTGCAAATCTGTTTCAGCGCTGTTTCATAGTAAACAGTCAAAAGAAAGATTTCCAGGGGAAATAGGTTATCTTATAAATACATAGTTTCTAGATAAATATCTACAAATATATAGCCACAATCAATGACAAGTCAAGTTTCATTATTGTTTTCCCATATCTTTTATTAATTATCATAATAATTATTAACTGTCTAAATTTGCGAATACACCACCTTTTTCTACATATAACCGACTTTATTTGAAAGATAAAAATAAAAAAATTCAAACAAAATGGGGGGTATGGGGTACGCGGTCCCCCGTTATTAATGTTTTTCGTAAATAATTCCCGGCATTCTTGGGACTATGTCAAATTATATTCTACAAAAAAGAAGAAATCCGTTATAAATTCCGGGATATTTACAAAAATTTTAAAATCATTTAAATCGTCTTGGTACTCTTACAGTTTGTGCAGTAGAAGTAAATATAATGCGCATGAATGTATAGGTATTTTATACAAAATAGGCATAATATTTTAAGAAATATGCAAAACAAATACAAATTAGTATTTTACATAGAATTTTTATTTTAAAGATTTGTTGGATATTACAGCGTATAAGTTAAATTTAATAATTAGTTATATAAGGAGTAAATAATTAAATGTTTTACAATATTTTCAATTAAGAACTTATCTCTCCTACCTGAATTAAATATTCTTACAAATAGAAGAAATTTCTTTCTAAATCAACTGACCTGATAGTTCTGTACACAGTTGATTTTACATCAAATGTTTCAGTAAACTCCCTAATAAATGCTTGGGATTAGTCTAATCTTATACTTCGCGAGCTTGTTTTCCAGTGCTATTCACCTATAATGCTGACATAATAGGCGCGGGACGTCAGAGCATTGGTGCCTTTTACTATCGGTAGTAATGGACGAGCTCCGTTATTAATAAATACCATAACCATGTTGCGAAAGTTATGATTACGTCGACTTCAAAGATTGATTTCTCATCTGTCATATTGTCCTGTGAAAGGACAATTCACGGATTTGTGTAAAAGTTCAAAGAAAGTTCGCTAATACAATAGGGGAGATATATGACATAACTTTAAAATCAAAATTATGGGCAACGATTCAAGTAGATAGGCTAGGAGAGTTCTGGAACAAGATCCCATAAGATTTAACACAGGGGTCTAAATTCACTTTTCCGCCATCTTGGATTTCATGATCTGTTACGGCAGAACGGCTGGCCGATGTATTGGAACAGCCATCCGTTGCAATAGAACGGTTATTCGTTTTGGCGAAACACATAACCGTTCTATTTCAACGGGTGGCCGTTCCAATATATTAGCCAGCCGTTCTGCCGTAACAGGTGGCTGGTCCAATATATCAGCCAGCCGTTCTGCCGTAACAGATCATGAAATTCAAGATGGCGGAAAAGTGAATTTATCTTATTAATCTTATCGGATTGTGTTCCCGAACCCTCCTAACCTATTTACTGATTCATATTAAGTATGGAGATTAACATCCCTAAATACGGGATAATTAAGAGTATAATTTAACTCTTAATTATCCCGTATTTAGGGATGTTAATCTCCATACTTAATATGAATCAGTAAATAGGTTTTCATAATTTTTCTATCAAGCAGGGTTTTGGACTGACAAAGCAATGAAATTTTGTGAAAGGATATATTATAACATTTGTATAAATCATGAAAAAATGACGTACAAAGTGATATATTTACTTGGAAAATGTGCTGATATATGACTTTCGGCTGT
>JARFOC010000300.1:114595-131262 GCA_031763485.1 Osmoderma eremita | reverse complement strand
TACATTTCATGCGTATTTTTCGCATATCATCAGCACAATACGGTATATCTGATATTCCGTATTGTGCTGATGATATAAGAAAAATACGCATGAAATGTACATCTACTAATTTTAAAATAAAATTATTTGTCGAAGCGTTGTGTTGGTTTTTGCGTTGCTTTTTATTTTTATTTACTTTGTTTTTTATTTCATTTTTATTATAAATTTTTTAAGTAGTGCTACTATTACGTTAATTTTCATATCTATAGTCCACTTTCCCTTTAGGAAACAGTACATGGCTCTTATGGGACTATTTGTAGCCCTTTCTAGTTCCAGGATTAAGATACAGAACTATCTCATTTAATACTGCACAATGTTGTCAATATTTTTAAGGAATTTAAATCGAGCGAAATTAGCTACATCATTTGCCATCTTATATCTTGCCTATCATGTCATTATTTATTGTGCTTATCTGTTTGTTTTTATTGTATTGTCCTAGGATCTAATGGTTTAATATCTGTAGGACAACACCCTATATATCGGGCATATTATATATGCTGACAGTTGACAATAGGTTATGTGAATAATAAAGTTACACATGAAGTTGTACAAAAATTAAAATACAGATTTTTCCCCTGATAACCTTAGCTATTTTAGTAAATTACTAAAACAAAACTTGCTTCAGCAATGACTTTCAATTATTTTTTAAACGTTACAGAATGAATGAAACCCTATAAGTGCATTGCATCTTATTTTGTGACCATATTTTATTCGTGTATTGACCCCAAAGAGATGTGGCAGCGCTGTGCGATATTCCCATAAGCGCTGTATGGTTTTCTAAAAGGCGAATTAGCTAGATGTATGTGGTATTCATGGAATTTTTGTTGTGTTGGATAATGTGTGGTATTATTATTATTATAGCTTTCTCAAACCTATTCAATGACATATATTGATTTTTGATAGACGAGGTATTTTTTCAATTATAGCGTCATCTTTGTTTTAATAAAACATTCTGTATATAATATCTTTTTTTTCAATCAAAAATTTTGTTGTGACTACAATTATATAACGTGCTTCCGAAAAATATCTATCAAAACCGAATGTAATTCAACGCAATTCAACGAGAATGAATTACCAACCAACCATTGGCTGATATCCAATCTTCCTTTCACATTCAGGAAAATTCGAAACTATAATTAGCAGTTCTTAATGACTATGGTAAACATCATTTTGCAAACTCTTACGTGTATATGTAGATTGTTTGCAGCTAGTGATGACGTGAAGTTGATTGTTTTTACTTTCCTAAAGGCAATGAACCAATCTCTACCATCACGTACAGATTACAAAGGACAATAATAACGTATGGAACCAGGTCAAGAAAATATGAATCGATGCAATATGAAGGAGTTGAAATATCCTCCTGTTACGATTTATATTATCAAGAATGCTCGGGTAATGAAATCATCCCTGGTAAGTTTGCTCTGAAAGAATTTTGTGGAAAAGTAATGAAATATGTTAGAGATTTTAGAGATCCTGCTGTATATAGAACTGCAGGTGCCGATATGAGTTCCTAGAATGAATTTTCTTTCTTCTAGATCGCGTACACGGCGACCCAGACCCTAGTTGTTGTCTTGGACTTGGCCAATCATCGAGGACACATGCAGAAAAGTTCAACGACCTGCTTGTAGTTTCTGTTATCGCTGCACACCCAATAGAAGAAGTACAAGAAGAAGTTCGCGGACGCACGCACGCGTTAGCTGTTGCTTAGATCGGCGAAGGCTGAAACTCATAACTAGACCACTGGAACATGGAGGTAACGATGTTGACGTCACAATGGTGTTACCTACATTACGGTAAACGGTCAAAGACCTCGGTGCCTTGAAATCGAGATGCAAAACGTTCTTTCTTATTATTTACCACTTGCGTGCGAGCGCGAGTTCGCGCGACGTAGTTAGTAAACGCGTTCTCCGTTCGACTGCGAGTGAATTCGTTTTTCCCGGACGCTCTAAATGAAAATCCGATGATGCCGACAGCGCGAATAGTCCGGAAGAAGAAAGCCAGCTTCGCGCGGAATGGAATTTTCGTTTTCTTTGTTCGGTTGTCGTCGGCGCGGCGCTGATGGACTAGATAAATTTCGTTTTTGGAATTTTCTAACACTTCTTTTCCCTAACGAGGTCTAATTGAATGAAAAATTAGGAAAAGTAATGCGAGTATAAATAGATTTATGACTATGATATTTTAACTTTCCTTTCTCGATTGTAAAACATTTTTCTAAAATCTACTCTAATAACACTGACACAAAATTTATATATTCTAAGGCAAAAAAATTGCGAAAAAATTATGGGAATAAATGATTATTCTGACTGTATTTGATTTAATGTCAATAGTCCATCATGGTGCCAATTATTTTTAGGGCAAGGCATTTATAGTTAATTCAGAAGCAATTTGATTACAAACTGATGTCATATGCCTTATGTTTATGATCAAATATTTTCTGGTTTCTATAGAACTCTTTACCAAACTTTTTAGATATTTTTGGATAATGGAGATGGTACAATAAAGCCGAGTAGACTCAACAGCTGAGGACAATCAATTTTATTCTATACTACTTTAAGCAGAAAATTACTGTTGTATAGGTTTCTACCGTCAGACAAGCTTTGGAAATTGTGAGCATCCAGCAATAGGCTGGAATCGGTGTTCCCAGCGGGGTAAGTCTCGTCTATTTTATACGTTAGAAATTAAAAAAAAAACGTCTTTGTATTTTCTCCACAGCTAATTTTTGATAGACGTAGTGTGGAAACAATATCAGACAACCATACTCAAGTCGACATCTTACCAAAACATAATACAAGGTCTTCAATGTGTGTGGGTCTTCGAAATTTCGAGAGCTTCTGATAAGGAAGCCAAGGTTCCTGGATGCAGTTAATGCCATGCAATTAATGTGGTCAGCAAAAGAAAGATGTGCATCGAATAGAACTCTTAAATCCCTTACTTTACAATCCCTCGAAATCCGTTTTGATAGTAGAGAGTAGTCATAGTGTAAAGGAGAATATTATAAAGGAAAAGTAACCAAGGGTAAAGTATTAACAAATGCGTAGAAACCCTTTTGTTTGTAATTTTTGCCTTTGTATTATATAAAAAAGACGAATTCTCAAATTAGGAAAATGAAAAGAACACGTTCCTTAATGAGTTTATTTTACTAGAAACTCATTAAACTGACTACAGGTAAAAATACCTTCAGCCCATCGTAACGAACAATTCCGAAATATGCACATTTCGGCAGGTAAATTGTCATCCTCAGTTTCTAGATTATTTTAGTATTTTGACTTATTGCTAGTTTCACTATTTTAGTCACGGTTTTCGAGTACTTTATATTTGTAATTCATCAGTGAAGTCCGTATAAAAACAAATCAATCGATATAAGTTCACACCCGGTTGGTAGTATAATAAATCCCTTTGAAATGTGACTTCTAGATGTAGTGTTCAAATAGAAAAATTAATTATTTGATATCATTCAGCAATGAACAAAATAGTTTATTGAGGGCTAGAATTATTTTTCACTTTGAATAATGCATCTTATCATTTGAAAGTGGACGAACATCATTAGTGTTCGCCTGTTAATTTTTATTTTTCATTTTAGATGTAAAAATTTATTCACTTTGCCATGTTTATACATCCTAGAATGCGCATTATTTGTCAAAGCCAATGATTCAGAGTTCTTTCATACTTATGAACTGCGCCACAGTCATAACCCCTCACCTTTTGCCACCTCAGACCCATCTGTCAAAAATTCAAAGAAATGCTCTGTATTCTTGCATTCGGATATATAATCATATCCCTGACACAGTCAAAACATTGCCTTATGCATTGTATAAAAAGAAAATTAAACAAAACTTAATTTGTATCGCCTATTACACCGACAATGACTTCTTGGGTAGTCAAATGTTTTAATAAGTGCAACATTCACATGTATATGTAGGTCACGTATTAATGTTTGTTTACTGCGTTAATCCTGGTAGTTTGTTTTATTATATGTATACTATTGTATATCTTTGTTGACGTGTTTCATACTGTACTGTATAATGAAATAAAGGAGATATTATTATTATTATTAATGAGTTCCCTGGCCATGTAACAAAAGAATATAAAAATAATAATAATTTTGAAATAACTCAGAAATAAGGAATTTATATTGCTACTAGTATTTTTGGTTTTAATTCAACATAATTAAAATTTTTTTATTTGCAAACTATCCTAATTTTTATTTTAAATTGAAAATTGATGATTTCCCCAACGAATCTTGCTTTATAAGAGTGTTAAAGTGTAGTTCCTTCCCTTCGCTGATTAGAGATTATGCACAAACCTTGTCAACTCTACATTTTCCGTTGTGTTCTTCCCTACAACCCAGATTCGTCTCCCATTCCATAGAAGATATTTTGCTGCATCGTTCCAAGTTGTTCTCGGTAGGTATGACTTCAGTTCTTTTCATCCAACGCTCTTGCTTGCCATATCTTCTTTAGTTGTATTGTTTCTGGCAAATTTTTCCGAGACAATACAATATCCAAACCATTGCAACCCTTGTCTTTCGATGCTTTTAAAGAACAGTTGCAGCTCCAGCTTTTTACCATTTGCCCATTCCTAATTCTGTCTTGTGGTGCCTATAACTGCCCATAAATATTCTATTTCCAGGTGTCGGGATTCTACTGGTTGCGTTTTTAGTCTTTCTTTATTTCTTGGTAAAATGTAGTAAATAGCGTCCAAAAATTAGTTTTTTTGCTAATTCTGTTGATTCAATTCTCTGCAATTATAGGCTACTTGTGGTTGGTTAACCTCCATTTAAATCTTTATGCATTAATTTTTTGATTTTGTAAATTACGTCGTTACTGACCCTTCAAATATCAAAGTGCATCTTACATTGTTGAGGAATAATGAAGATATTATCGATAAATTAGTTAACTCCCATTACGATACTCGTACGTTAAGCACATCTGTTTTTCTAACATCCAGGAAGTGAACTTGACCTCATAGCTTGCACCAGTCATCAATAAAACTTTACCTACTTATACATTATTCCGTATATCGGACGCAAGTATCCGTTCCTCCTCTCCCCGAACCATTCCTCAACATGTCGGACCGTCGGCCATGGTAGTAGTGACCGTTGCGACAGCAGCAATTCGCCCCCTTATGTTTTAGGTCAATAGGTTCTAAAGTTGTTTGGAAATTCGTCTCTTCGACGCGAGTTCGTTGACTTTTACCTGACGTCACGCGGGACAGACCTAACCTAACGTAAGCGGTCGATGCGCAACTCAACTTTCAAATCTAATGGATCACGTTCCGCGCTGTCCTTGTTATTGGTCGGGCTCTCTTGTTCGTGCGCGCTCGTAGAATCAGATACATACACGAGTGTCCATAAACGTTGTCTGTATGAACATATACCCAGTATGTATATAAGAAATAATGGTGTTTGGGATGAAATAAGTTGAGGAAACGACTGCAGGAAGTATATGTGACGTAAATATGGGTGTTGATAGACGATAAGGAAGTAGTGAATTCAAGGCTTTCCATTGTGAAGATTTAGGTCGACTTGATTATACCGATTTGGCGTTATACATAATACTTTGATATCCTCTTTTTAGGTAGAGTGTAGGTACAGACATTTATTTAAGTACCGATGGCATGATTTTATTCCTTTCAGTACTTTTAGCTTTAGAATTTTTAGATTTCTTCATGTAGTTCTTGAGATCTCCAAAATACAGTCGATGTCAATAACTCTTAAATAATAGCATTATTTGTTTTTTTCATAAATCAAAGATGTACTGTTTGAACATTGATCCTTAATCGACTGATTCTTTCAATATAGAATCGAGCTGTTAATTTTGAAAGTAACATATACCATTTTATTACCCAGGCAACATACTTCAGATTTTTAGGTAATGTACATATATACTATACACATATACACATATTTAGTAGTAGATGGTACTTAAGTAAGTCCATGAGGTCATCGAAATTTCTTTTAAGTAGCAACCAATACGCTTGTGCTTGATAGAGTATTCCATTCGCTAGTCGAAAACCACAGAAAAAGTAAAATGTTGAATTAGAAAATTTTTCAGAAAAACCGGAAGACCCAACTGATTTTAATTGGCTATCGTGGCCAACGACTACTCAGTGATTTTTGCGCACCATGGTCAAGCAACCCTCTTCATTCAAGCGTTGCGTGCCCAAGCATTTTTAGGAAGAAAAAGTCTTCATTTTATGAAAAGAAAATTCTCGGCCAAGTTACTTCACTTTGTGTTAAGGGTTTTGACGGAAACATTCAAGCATTAATTCAAACGGACGACCAAACAATGCATAAACCCACCCGGTTTTGACCAAGTCTGACCTTACCTGTATCTAGAACAATTATTTTTCATTTTTGAATTAATTAGTATATTTCAAACACAGAGGATTTTTAGCATATTCAACATATTTTAGGACTTACTGAAGATAGCTAACAAAAAAATGCTCCTTGAGCCCCTAGTAATAATTGGTCTTAAATTACACAAAACAATTTAAGAAATTGTTATTAATATTTTTATATTAATCTGAGATAACAGATAAGCTAGCCGTAGGAAGATCATGTAAGGGATGGAAGTAAAGTTGGGAGTTAAAAGAGCCTCCCAAAAAATTAATGCACCATTAGGTCTAATCAGAATGGGTTCTAGTCTAATGTGTCCGAAAAAAGTAGCATTGTAACAACTTCACGATACAAGAAGTGGATATCTTCTTGTATCGATTCAATTATTTGAATCATCATCGGTTTAGTATTCGCCTGTTCCGATATCAAGCAATTTGGTGTGATCACCTCTTTCTGGGGCGGCAGATGCTTCTTATTCTTGTTTGCTTGATTTCTTCTACAATACCCTTGAGCCCTAGTTCTCCTTTGATTTTCTCATTTCCTTTCTGATCTTGGCGCCCGTATGCTTCTGTTGGCCTTAGGATCCTCATTTTTTGCAGGTTCTAATCTCTTTGATTTGAAGTTAGCGGCGACGTCTCTAAACTGGGACAGCCAGGGTTTTATAAAATTTTATTATCGCTTCCATGTTTTGTGAATAATGCTCTATATGATGTTCTTGCAGAGACACAACTCAACGCTCTTACACCTTCCTTTTGTAGACGGAAGATGATTTCGGCCAACACAGAAGCACCCCACGCGAGAATACCACATGTCGCTCTTGAATAAAAATTAGCAAAGTATGCTGTCCTGCTTGCCTCGTGTGACGCTATCTGCATTAGACGTCGAATTGCGAAGACTGCTGATGCTAATTGCTTCCGCAATGTGTCAATAAGACAGTCCCACCCTAGTTGTACGGAGAGTCGAGGGTCCAGATAATTTATTTGTTGCACTGAAGAGGCTTTTCTCTTTGTGGTAAGTAATAGTTGTTGTGTTTAACCATGGTTTAATTTTAACCCATTACTTCCAAGCCACTCCTGGGCCTCAGCAATGGTCGTATTCGAGTCAGCTTATCACACTCTTCCCCACGTACAAATAACGACGTATGTCGTCTGATATGTTTGAAGACATATCGTTCATATATACCAGGAACAGCAACGGTCCGAGAATGGAACCTTGTGGAACTCCACGATTCACTGGTGTCCTTCCCGATTTGCAGTTCCTACAAATTACCACTTACCAGCGATTTTCTAGGTAAGATTTTATAATTTTGTATGCGGACCCTCTAACTCCATACATCTCCAGCTTATTTAGTAGAGTACTATGCTCCACAGAATCGAAAGCTTTCCCCAGATCACAGCAGCAGAGCAGAACATCCTTACTTCCATCGAATGCGTCAGCCACGTATTCAAGTAAGTCAATTATAGCAGTTGTGGTGGATTTACCCACCAGGAAACCATGCTGACTTGGATGCAATATTTTAAATATGTAGCGTTTGATTTTCCATCAATCCAATACCAGTTGGATTGGTAAAGTTCGTTGAACTTTAAAGTGCTTAAAAGTTGCTCTAAATAAAGTTTTGTTTTCCATTATAATTTTGGTCCTGATATGATTTTTTGCAATGGTACACTCTTACTTTTGATTTACTGGTTCAACGAATTCAGCAACTCTTCATATATTTCAATTATTTCAACTTAACAATTGCCAAATTCCGTATTGCAATAATAGGGTAACGAAAAATTAAATGGACTGGGTTGTAAAATGTGGTTTGAAAATAAAATCATATGAAAATTCCTCGTTAATGATGATGAATAGACTAAGTGCAATATTTCCAATGGTGCTTCGGAGAAAAT
Source organism: Osmoderma eremita (assembly GCA_031763485.1). NCBI lineage: Eukaryota > Metazoa > Arthropoda > Insecta > Coleoptera > Scarabaeidae > Osmoderma > Osmoderma eremita. The sequence continues at coordinate 122,997 of JARFOC010000300.1, read as the reverse complement.
AGACCAAAAATTATGCTTTTGTAAGAGAATAACTAGCTTTTTATTCAAATGGACACCATGTAATACATATTATAATAATAAAGTATAATAGGTACCATTAGAATAATAATTTTAAGAAGAAAAGACATAAATTTACTCTTGTCCTACTTCCTTCATATTGCGTCCACATCGCCTATTCTTTAAGTTTCCTGGAAATATCATATCATCATTTATCGCTTAAATGTATCTTTATTCTCCTCTATAATAATAGTAGACTTTATACATACATATGTCCTTTTTCATAGCGCATAATTGCATCCATGTCTAAGAATAACGAAGCACCTGTACCTTTATTGTAATTTTTATCGTCGCCGGCGCATATAAACATCATTCATAACTCTCCTACTTTTCGCGCAAATATGTGTGTACATAGAAACAGCAGCGTGCCTTCGTATAGGTAAAAACGCACCGCAACGTATGGACGAATAGCCGCCTTCATGTTCCTATTTTGCCGTAACCAAGCGCGCATACATATACACAAACACGCACACTCGTGCGCGGGAATACCAACACACGGGCGCGCGCGGAACATTGCACACACACCTCGAGGATTACCTTTCGCCCTCAATTCGCGGCATTTTTACACCTACTGCTGGTCTCTTCGACGACATACGCGCCGGATTAGCTCTCCGTTGGATAGCGGCGGATAAGCGGTAACGTACGTCGAGTGTTGCGGTCGCAAATGATAGCGTAACACATTACGGAGAAGGTCGACGACCGGACTCGCGTATTGCCAACTCTTGTCGTCCCGGCACTGGTTCCTTTTGACGGTCAGTGTCTTCGATAATTAAATCTGTTTCCATTAAAAGCATTTCGCGCTTGCATTTATATATAGGTAGAAAGAATGGAAAATGCGGTTGTTCTTTTGACAAATAAAGCAAAATCAATTCATATCTGATGGTTGATTAATCTTTATTTTTTCTCCATGCTCATTTAAATAGTGCAAGGAAAACATCTGGTACTTGTATATTTGGGGGTGAAATAGACAATTTTGATTGTAAATGATGTAACGCCATTAAATCAAAAATCATTGATATACGCATCATGTCCTAAGTATTACCTTCACCTACCTCACTCTTCAAGGGAACTTTTATAAACAGTTGCCAGGCGTCGCTATGGGTCCATGGAGAGCATACCTTGCCTGGTTTTCTGAATCATCTTAATAGTCTACACCCAAACATTAAGTTCATATATATAAGGCTTAGCATTCCTTCCGGAATTTGAGCCGCTCAATCGAGCTCTTCAGACCTCTTGCCAGCAGTGATAGTAGAAGGTCACTCCAATACCACCCTCTCTTTCTGCCATTCACCAACTGGTGTGTGTCCCTCCTCTGAAATCCTTCTCCACTCTATTCTGTTTTTCATTTTTTGACTCCAACCCTCTATTTCCAGGGTTCTGATGTCCATCACGACTTGGTCCTCCCATTTGGTTCTTGGTCTTTCTCTTGGTCTGTTACCTTTTGGTTTCCAGCTTGTGATTTTTGTTAGAAGTGACTGTTCTTCTGTCCTGTGGATATGACCATACCATTTCAATCGCTTTGCCTTTATCAAGCTTACAATATCCTCCCCTTTCAATATTTCATTTATTTCCGAATTCATTAACATCCTATAATATTGTTGCGTTACTTTCCTTAGAATATTTCCTTACTGTTTTTCTTTCAAAGGTTCTTAAATTTTCCTCATCCCTTTTCGCAAGGCACATTGTTTCCGCTGCGTATGTCACCACGGGTCTTATTACTGTTTTGTATATCTTCAGTTTTGTACTTGTACTTAATCTCTTGTCCTTCATTAGTACCTTATATTTGTAATATGCATTACATCCTAATTGTATTCTGTGGTTGACCTCCATGCTTCTGTTATTTTTATTACTAATTATTACTCCTAGGTACTTAAAATTTTCAACATCCTTGAACTTAAATCTTCCGATTGTTACATCGTCCGTTTTGTTTTTTCTCTCCTTTCTTGTTATCTTCATGTATTTTGTTTTATCCTCGTTAATTTCGAGCGCCCTAAGCTGAGCCTCCCTACTTATCATTTGTACTCTATCTTCCAGTATCCCCCTGTCTCTTGATATTATGGCTAGATCATCCGCATACGCCACTATTCGACATGATTTTTGCGTTATGGGCCCCCTTAAATCACATGCTGAGACTATTCCTTCAATAGCTATATTGAATAACGTTGTTGATAGGCCGTCTCCTTGCCTCACACGTCTATGTATTTGTATCTCATCAGTTATCCCATCACATGTTTGTACCACTGCCCTTGCATCCTCCAATAGTCGTGCATAAATGTTGATGCAACGGAAATGTATACCTTATACGAGATCCTTCTATTAATAAGACGTTTCCATGAGTGGAAGGAAAACCTCCACTGATAACCTATGCTCCCCAGGTCAGTCGTTGGAGGGTTGGCCTCTGTACATTCTGCCTATTTCAGGGAGTGAAGAACAGAACACGATTTCCGGTTATACTGCTAAGATACACTTGCGTGAGGTTTATCCTGTTTTAGCTGAAATTTGTATTTCCTAGCAATCCGGGGTTTAAGCTGTTGATCCCTGCTCTCGATGATTCTAAAGATGCACACGTCTGACATGAAAGGTTTTTTTTAGAACTGACGTGAACAATTTTACTTGATTTCTTTACTAATTTCTCTGGTATATCTTAATATAATTATTCAGACAGCTACATCGTCCCGAAGGACTATAAATCTTCATTCACATTATTCAGCTATATGAAACATAAGACTAGATTGGATTTGAAACTTAGTAAGGTACTGTCTAGAGATTTCTTAACGTTTACTGAACGCGATAAAGGAAACAGTTATTAAATGTTGCAGTGAAGCGAACTTACGCGCGTTTCGCGCTCCGATTACCTTTAGTGAATAACTCAATAAATCTTAAACAGATTCTCGTAAACATTAATAAGTTTATCGTGTACATTATTCATAATTTGCAATATCTGAAGGATAAATATCAGTGGAATAGACAAATAGTTTCCCCTCATCCTTACCAGATCGATTTTAGTTATTAAGGTTGCAGGGGAATGTAGTGGGCGACGTCTCTCTTTTAGTAACAACTTTCATGTCACATCCGCAATGCAATCGCAATTAACGACGAAGAATTTCCACAACGTATGCGAATTATTAGGTGAGTGAAGCGACAGTAATGGATAAACTGATGGACTACATAATTATTAGACTCATCAAACTTTCGCATATTGCCGTGTTATCCGTTAGATGGCGCTTCGGCACCGTCGCATTGGATGTACTACTGGATGTACTATTGAATAACGTATGAAGCAGACAGGTGAGCAGGGATGCGATGGGGTCAGAAGCAAGCGTTAACGGTTGGAATTGCCATGCTATTCAGGCCAAGGTTCGTATGAACATTGTACGTATGTATAGATCTCCTTCCTGGCGGATTCTCAACTAATAAATAATGAATAAACTTATACGGAATTGACGGAACTAATGCTGGGTTTCCATTTCTGTTATTATTATGTTGTCTGATGTTATTTACCAGAATGTCAATCTATCTTTGTCATTTAGAATTTGAATATTAAGCATACGGAAGTTTATTCAATATTCAGTTATAATATCACAAGGCCATATAAAATAATTATACTTCCGAATCACGAGATGTATTTTGCGAAACATTAGTTTTAAGAATATACGTTGAGTGATGTGGTTAGTATTAAGATTATTTTCGTTTGTTCGAGTGGTATTCGTTACGATTATACGGGATATCACACAAAAAGAAAAGACGAGCCCGTACCGCATTCATTTATAGGCCGATTTTAATAACTGTAACGGAAAATTAAATGGCGGGATTAGGCTATAATATGAGCTGATAGAATTATTTGTAGCCCTTAAGCGTTGTAAGATTTTAGGGCCAATTTTTTTAAAAATTAGACTATACTTTTTTAATGATTCTGGTGGAGAATTTTTTTCTCAAAACAACAATGTATCACAAGTATACCTTTATAAAAGAAAAGTAACGAAATAGGAACGAACGAAATATTTAGTTGTATGTAAAAATACCACTAGCATTGGAAACAAATGACGAGCACCAAGCGTCATTCAAAGCGCCATATATTCGTAAATTGTTCACTAATCGTTGACATTTTATCGACTTTATGATTTCTGTTTGGATAGCGCTGCGAATAAAGTTTTGCATCTCCATAAGTAAACTTGGTGGTACTTTTTGCACTTATTTCATATCTGTTTTCCGAATTCTGTCAGGCAGGGTTTCAGAGTGAAAAAACAATGAAATTTTGAGAAAGTATATATTATAATGTGTATAAATCATGAAAAAATAACGTACAAAGTAACATATTTAATAGGAAAATATGCTGATATATGACTTTTGGCTGTACTTTGCATCAGAAACATCTCCCTTCAGCGTCCAGCAATAGTCTGCCAACATAGCAGGGCTCCATTTGTCTTAGTATCATCAGGACTTTTATCGTCGACAAACGTAACACAGCAAATATGGGGAGCCCAGCGTTTGTCTTCATCACCTACTTTACTCTTGGAATACTGCTCATGGCATTTTTTAAGGAGAGGTGTGAGAGATCGTCTTTGATACTTAAATGTCAATTCGCCGCAAATGTAGCAAAAAGAGTTCGGGTGGTTTACACATTTCCTTGGCATTTTTACAGGTGATCAACTGTTCGCGGTTTCACTACAATAGCTTGAACGCACCACAACGCAACACTCTTTAAAACGTTAACAACGTCAGCGTATACATATGTTCATTCACGGAGCTCTAGTCGACAACTGAAATAACAAGAGATGCTATCATGAAATGGGAAATGCAGGTCTTAACAAATATTAACCATTGAATGCAGCTTGATCAGTTACGAGCTCTAGCCGACTGAAATAACGTCAAGACATGTTCTCTTATACTATCTCATATCTATGCATGCATATTTTAGGTGGATAAGCGAATATCCTGGAACATAAAAATTAAGGGTAACAGTGTTCATAACGCTACTAAATTGAGGTTTCTCCGCCCTCATTTTAAAAACCTCTTTATACAGTCTGTGTTGTAAAAGTGTCTGCCCAGACACACACAGACTTTAAATGACGTTTAATAATTTTTTTCTTGGCAAAAATTTCCAAGTCCGGCATTTTGGGTAAAAGCGTTAATTCCTTTCCCCTTAATAACCAAAAACATACGAAGTCCATGCAATTCATTATACAACAAAAACAACCCCAAAATGAAGTCACCAGTAATTACTTCACCAGATCTTAATTAATTCCAGGATGATTAAATCAGTCGTCCCCCCAACAAAGGAGACGGCATCGATTTAGCATAGTCATTCTCCCCGTGGAACTCCGGAACAACACCGTTGCACACGGTGTGAGTACTCGATCGAATGTGCCCCTCCCATTTTACCACCCGAGTCTCATTATGCAGAAAATAGACTCCCGCCTTGATGAGCATTGTTTGTTTCCCGCAAGGAGCCATGACTTTAGAGAAATTAGTTAATTTACTAACCTTGCATTCGCGACTTATCTCCACCAACGCCACGGCTCCGGGGGGACTAGCAATAATACATCTTCCCCGAGGTCTAAGTGGCTCGTCTAGGCTACCGAGCTAAAGTTCCACAATATGGAATTTCGGTTCGCCTGCCTATTGAAACATTAATAAACGCCCGAGTCGGGAGAACAAGGTGAACAAGCTTCTCTGCTCATCCGCTTCACCCGGGTTCGTATAAATTACCCGAGTACCACCGCTTAGGGTACATAGAAGCATATACAAGGTGGGTCTGATATAAGAAGTGAATAATTAACCGATAGCAAACATATTTATGGAAGGTACGAAACTGCCAAGACAGACTGTAAATCAGAAAAGAGAAAAAATCTACACTTTGTCATACGAAACTTATATAATCCTGGCCTTATAGGAGAAAATATGTACTCGTTAATAGCGAATATTCTAAATATGTACAGCAATGAATATATTGTATTCATTCTTCATCTTCAGATATGCAGTTAGGGCCTTGATATAAAAAGCCAGCTCTGAATTAACGGAGGTGAACACCACGCAAAAATGGCAAAACTGGCTCATAAATATTCAATATCTTAAAATTACAAATTCATTAATACATTGAATTTTGTAAATGTAATTTAATACAATAGCTTATTACTTACTTGGAGATGATGTCATCCACTGGGTCGTCGGTCGCTCCTTCCACCTCGGCCGTTTGGTCGTATTGTGGAGCGGATGGCATCGTAAAGTTCATCCAACAAGTCCAGGCCCTTAGGGTAGCTCAGAATCTTGTTATATGAGAAATTTTTCAGGTCAGTTAGGGTAGTAATATCCCTTCCAAAAATTGAGAAGCTGATGCGGGTGGCCGCCTGACAATGGCTCACAACGTGCTCTTCTGTTTCTTCATCCTCCATGCACAGTCGGCATTCAGCTTCTTCCGATAATACGATTCTGTGTAGGTGTTTCCTGAGTTTGCAGTGACCTGTAAACACAGAAGTGATTATTTTGATCCTTTTCCGATCAAGTTTTAGTAATTCTCCGGTTTTGACATGATTGGGTGAAATACACAAGTTCGCATATAACAAACCAGGAGAACAGCTCCAAAATTGGAGTACTTTCTGTTTTAACCAGAAGCAAATTTGTCATTTGGCTATCGAAATTGATATGCCAATTGCCGGTGCTGGACCCCGGAAACAACCCGCAGCACACTCTTTTGCAAGGGTGTCGGCTGCCTCATTACCTCGAATGAGGGAGTTACCCAGGACCCAGATTAGGGTTACAATTTTGGCTAATTTTATTGGATTGTTCTATGGTTATTCTGTGGTTATTCCAGCAATAAAAACCATGAGCCCATAATGGTATTTTATGGGTTATACTAGTGCCGCTAACAAAGCAAGAATTTCAGCTAACAACTATTTTCTCGTATTAAAACGAAATAAACCATTGCTTCTAAACGAAGCTATAAAACAAAAAGCGATGTAGCGAGATAACAAATGTTCTGAATTTGTAAATAAAAAACAAATAAACAGTAATTCTTGGTAAAAAAAGCATAATATACGGTGTAATAATTTTATTTTTTGAATTAACCGGAGTTCCAGTGTTCTCTAATGCTCAAACCGTATTTTGCTTTTTTGCAATGCTTGTTGTGGGCCTAACTGGAAATCTAACTGCAAATAAATCAGAAGTAATTTTTGGCGAATACCAACATAACATAACTTTATTATTTGTACTTTACCTTCTGGAGTATCCGTTATTAACCCTTTCACTGTTCAAGATGTGCATAATCGCAACCGACTATAGTATATTCGCGTTAGCGATGATATGTCGCAATGAAAGAGTACGTGCTGTCCACAGTATACAATCTAAGCAGTAGCCTCACTTGCTGTCGGCGCCTTTGATCTTTTGAAAACACTCTGAGCTCCGCGCAGGTTACTGCGCAATGAATTTAAATCGGGCATTAAGTGAAATTTGAAATCCACTAACATGATATTATGGTCGTTATTTTAGGTACATAGAAAAGTATCGTTTTCAGCGCTTTTAATCCTTCGCAAACCACAATTGGTTAAAAGTGTATTTACATAGATAAGATAATAAAAATAATGAAACTGCTACTTTCCTTATCACGTTTACTACACTTTTGCACAGCGTTTGAATAATTATAAATGTGTAATAATAAAAAAGACTTTCTTGTTTAAATTTTGCCGTGGGGATAAAATACATTAAAGAAGAGTGTTGAGATAGTCCTTTAATATAAGGAAATACGCAGTTCTTAAAAAACGATTTTCTGCAAAGAGACGCATCTTTCTTGGTGTATTTCTTGACAAACTGCTTACAGTTTGAATAGAAAAGTCTATAAAAAATACTGCAATGTAATTATAAAACGAAATCAACATTAACACAAACCTTTCTTTAAAGTTGGTGGTGTACTACCAACCATGCGATTGGCTCCCACAGGTTCTGCCTGAACAACATAGCTACAACCTGGTTCTATTCGGGCGATACTACTACAACCTGACTCTTTCTCGGAGATAGTAAAAAGAGTCTCTAAACAATACTTCCATTAAGTAAGTAATAATTATATTCAGATAACCAGTATTACGGTTTAACAACAATGTTGAAACTGCATTGCATGTTAGGCGATTCCTTGCCTCATTCTTAAAAAACTTTTCTTGAAAATGTATACTGCATATTCTGGCATTACGATGAAACTGGTCATTTAGTCGGGTCGTCCAATATTTGCTATCCGTTGCAATTTTCTGTGAATAATTGTTAGATAAATAAAAATGCAAGCCATGTACACTCGTGGCCACATAAAAGTTTCCGACCGACAAGCAAGTTTTTAGAAGTTTTTACAGTGTACGAGTGTG
>JARFOC010000300.1:82077-105041 GCA_031763485.1 Osmoderma eremita | reverse complement strand
AAATTAATTTGTGCGGTGTGGATTTTCCCGATACTGTGTATTAGTGATACCAGCCCATAGTCCTTGCAATTCTTTCACGATTAAATATTTGAATTATTTCAAATTACATAATTTAAGTATATTATCTTTTTTACCGTCTTCGTTTTACAATCAGGGTATTGTTTCCGATGATCTTCTACACACCACAAAACGAATTGTTTCCGTTTTTACGTACTTCTGTTTGGTCGTGTTTCGTGTTTTTAGCTTTTTTACCGACGAAATTTGCCCCAGAAGGAGAGGATGTAGGAAGCTCGTAGACAGTTCCGAGAAATTTGGGCTAACGTCATGGTCACTTAGAGCACCACTGGATTCAAATCTAATCCTACAAGATGCCCATCTCATCTGATTCTCTTTAGTTTTTAACATTTCTAAAGCGTCGACACGGGAAATATCGAATAGATTATTTAGGTTCTGAACGATCTTCTGTTTTCCTTCTGCGCGATTATCTATGTGATTTTTTTGCAGCATGCGTTACTCTGAATGTAGTTGAACCTTCCCTTTTTGTTTTGGTGCTTTATCTACCACTTCTAGATTATATTGCAGATTGTTCTCTGTTTCTGCTACAAGCACGATTTCATCTGCGAACATTAATTCGTTTAGTTGTATTTGTTACATTTTCCAGTATCCCAGTTTTAACGTTTTCCTGGATCTCTTTGCCTTCTTCGTGCCCTCATCCAGCATCATTGAAAATAATAGTTAACTCAACAAACATCCTTGTGTTAATTCCATTTTTGTTGCAAATTCTCCTGACTCCTCATTATTCGTTCTGATTATGTTTGTTGTTGTCTATGTATGTGACCTTCTTTATTTCTATTAAATTTTCATCAACATTTCTTTTATCCAAAATTCTCCATACATCCTCTCTTCTTGCCAGATTAAATGCCTTCTCTAGGGCCATGATTGGATGTCTCTATATTACCTTAATAGGTTTTCGCTGGTTTATCTTATTATAAGTATTAAGTCCTGCGTACTTCATCCTCTTCTAAATCCGTATTGCGTTACTTCTATTGCCACTTCAATTTGATTTCTTATTCTATTATCGATTATTCTATCAAAAACATTCCTTGGTACGTTAGATAAGATTATCCTTCTACAATTACCACAGTGTCCCTTGTATTTAATAATTTTCGACGTGGATACCTTTTATGCAGTTTTTATCTCATTTTTGTGTTTCCATGTTGCTGTACTATTACCAAGACCTTTTAGTGTTTCTTTGGGCATTTCATCGACATATATTTCCTAACCTGAATGTACAAATTCACATTTCTTTGCTTTTGCAGCACTTTGGGCTACATCTTTCGTCTGTTGATTATAATTTTTTCAACAATACCATCCCAGTTATCTTTGGGGATAACACTATCTCTTCTATATTGCACTGTGGAGTTTTATATTCTGATAGATTTATTAAATTACATTCCCCTCATGTAGAAGCTCTATTTTTTCCCTATATTGTCGTAATGGTCGGACAATGTCGATTCCAGTACATTAGATCTGTTTTAGGAGTGACATTACATTCGCATACCTAACTATGTGCATTTAGTCAGGATAAATATTTACTGCAAAGACCGGATAAGAGTTGGATGATTTCTGAAATTACATTTTATCATATCTTTATTCTGGAAGTTATAAGTCTTACCTAACATATAGAAGTATTCATCAGATACTCATATTTTTACTAAGGTATTAGTGTAATGTAACAATTGATACTATGAAGTCGATTTTCTCAATAAGCATAAAATGAGGCTTATGTTAGGGAGTTGTTGTAGTAACTCCTCGATATATTAACCAAATCTTTCTTGATAAATACATATATTTAATTTAAGTACATATTAGTTATTGGTGCTCCTATATCGAGTGTTATAGCTGAACTATAGTTTTAGAAGATCTAGAGAGAGGAAATCATCTCTAAACGAAAATTGAAACTACATCTAGGTGTCATTCACGTTATCTGTACTCTAGAAGACAAAATAGGCAAATATGTTTAACATCTATCATTCGCATCTTGAATTTACCATAGAAAAAGAAAATAACACACAACTAAGTTTCTTAGATATAATATCGCATCAAAATAAAAACAGAATTTTAACAATATTATAACAAAAACCCACTGCATCTAATAGCTGTCTGAATTACAATTCTCATCAACTCAATTTTAACAGAAAGTAATGTGATGTACATGGAATTATAGATTAATATACCAAAAAATTAAATCTTCAAATAATTAGTTGCTCAAAAAGAAAAATTACTGGGGAACCAACTGAGGTATAAATTTAGTTGCTGTACTATATATTTTTTTGCAAATATTCACTATACATTTCTTAATAATGGACATTATGTTCCACTAGCTTTTTGCTTGCTCCTAGATTAACACCAAGGTACTTACACAAAATTGTTTCTGGCCTTAAAAAATAAGTGTGAAAGTTTCAATTTATATCCAAGTCTAAAGATGGCGGTAGCAGATTTGGAAAAATACAAAACCATGGCTTGACTATGGAATTCAGAGACAATAATAGCGAAATAGGTGAATGGCTATTATATAGAACTAATGACAAATGCGGGTGAGTCTTTCTACTCCCCTTCATAGTGCCGAATTCATATAAGATTTTAATCCTTTGTGCCCAGTTCGTGTACGCCTATTGGGGTATCTACGTTAATAAGCTTCGTATCGATACCAAGTTCATTCCATTTTCAAAAAAATTATTCATTATTCTATGTAACATAACCTTTTCTTTTTACAGAGAAGATTAAACAATTAAAACCAAATTTCCCTTTCTTTCCAAGCGTCTGCTACAACCAGGAAAAGAAAAAAAGATTCAAAGTAATGCAGCAACCTACAAATAAGAAAATTCCCCATGTATAAGAATATTTGTAAATGAAAAATTACTGGGAACTTTACTTACAAGTATTGCGAAAACTTGATAATATACATGTGATCTCTGACATTAGGCAGGTTCTTTTCTATCTGAAATCGCAGACCGACTATCTATTGACACACACGACATCATAAATATAAATTTAGAGATTCGCCATTTTGGCGTTTAGAGATAACTTTTAAGCTGACATTTTCCATTTTTCTGTTTGCAGGAACACATTATAACGATGGCGTGTTAAACATATATTGGAAGAAGAAGGCAAAGATGAGAGAGGTAAGTAGTTAAAAATGAAAAACAGATAAAGCTTTATTTCTTTATTAACGCTCACTCTCAACTACACGTCAACGGAATTGACGTGCAGTTCATTTGGCTGTATTCCATAAAACAAACAGTTCTGCTCATTCAATAGGTAATAGAAATACGGCAGTTCTATTAATATTCCGGCGTCCTTTTAGATTCAAATTATGTGTGAAATTTCCGTTAACTCTAGCGAGAAAAATCTGAAATGCCAATGATCCAATCGCAGCTAAGATAGTTGGTTTCGGATGGTTGTCGTTTCCATAAATAACCACTAGGTAGAGATAAGGTCAAAGGTGAGGCGCGTTGAACTGTTTACATTTTCCTTGATCATAGGCATATACAACACAGTTACTCGCATATTTATCTGTGTATATATATACACCTTTAGAAGCAAGGTTCCAAGCTCTGACACCTGTTAAAAGCACTGCGAATTAGAGAGGGTTGAGATATACAGAAATTTACTGATGCGGTAGCAAAATAGACTAGCAAAGTAGGAGTTTTTTCATTTAAAGCAAATGAAATAGGTCTCGTGGTGACATTTTGAAGTTCATAGGGCAAGGTGCATAATTGCACGTGCCAATTTCGTTTGTACGGATTGTAAAACCAGCTTGTGTTATGCAAATTATATGAAAATTTATTCTGTAAAGAGCAGCATTTTGTTTTAAATTAAAATTACCAGCAAGTCTAAACAATTCTAATGCTTGATGTAGTAACCAAGCTAAACAAAAAAGTCATATTTCAGTTAAGGATCGTTTTTTCTTTCTTTTGGAGAATTTAGACAGATCGCAGAGAGCGTTAACTGACGCAGATTTTCAGCTTATTATACACTTCCATTGCTGCACAAATCGAAGTATTCTAGAAAACATATTACGTCTGCGGGATATAAATAACGTCAATAGGTAGGTCTCAAAATTATTAATTACACTACAGATTCTTTAACGTTTCATAGTACATCCGAATTTAATTATAAATGAACATATAATTTGTGGAATAGATCGGCTAAGGTAGTAATATTTGGTAATAGGTTTCCTTTTTATTCCAAAGAAAAAGTTTTCACAATAAAATATAAGATAAATATACATAAGAAATAATTAATCCTGAAGCATATGTATGAAAGAGAAACGTATAAACACAACGATTAAAAATGGAAATTAACACATAAAAGAAAGATAATGACAATAAATAGAAAAGGAAACAACAGAACAACGATCAAACGCAAGGGAACTGGACTAGAGATAGTAACAATCTAGAAACACCTAGAACGCATATTGAGGGAGGATGGCAAAAAATGCGATGAAGATGAACCGAGTGTACATCACAAGAAAAATCATAGAAAATTTAAACCCTATCCTCTGACAAAAGAATATTATCCGCAGAACAAAAATATTTATATCTGAAGTAATCGCAAGAGTATGCTAACATACGATTGTGAAGTATGACAAATAACCCAGTTATTAATGGAAAAAGATATGCCAACAGAAGTGGATTTCCACAGGAGATTGGCGTACTCATCAGACTATAACAGATGTAAGAATGAAAAGAGCAACAACTATAATGGAAGACATACAAGAAAACAACTGGTGTTATATGAACACCTAAATATGATGGGCGATGAACGATTGCCAAAAGCTGCAGCGAATTACATGTTCACCGATAAGCGAAAACGAGGAACAGCCGGAGACACTTGCTTATAGGGTGTAGAAAATGCAATGCCGGATAGCGACCTATGAACGTGTGTGAAACTGGCACGACAGAAGCTTACCAGGAAAAAGAGAATTGAGCTAGGAATCAAAGTTACTGCATAATACTATAATTCTACCGACTATAGTATACGCCAGCGAGTTTTGGACATTGCAAAAGAAACACAATATCAAAATAGCTGCAATGAAGATGAGACATCTGCGAAAAATAGATGGGGAGACAAACAGAGACAGGGTAAGAAATGAAACAATAAGAAAAAGATGAAAACAACAACCAATAATGGACAAAATAACAGAGAGACAACTAAACTCATATGGATAACTCCAGGATGGAACCAAGGAAAATAACAAAGAAGTTAGATGAAGTAACGGTACAACGAAGAGGAAGAATGGATACAACAGACCGCAGAGTCAGAAGAAGGCAAAAGGGAAGACGATAGAGGAGATGAAAATGATGCTCGAGGATGGGAAAGCATGGAAGGAATGGGCAGAGGAAGGCCTAGGAAACTAACCCAAATCCGACGCTCGAAAGGGCAAATAGAAGGAGAAGAAGCAATAAGGATATGTAGAGAGAATTAAAGAAACAGTTGGCCAAAAAAACTATCAATCAATTGACAATGCTGGCAATTTAAAAGAAACAACGCATCAATCTATAAATAGTCTCACATGTCTTACTCACGGCTGTTAAGAAAAGTGGGTGTCAATGATGCATAGTCTTCACGAATACTGTAGACTATCGTATGAAACACTAGATCTCTTTCAATACGATATCTTTAAGTGATAGGTTTTTAAATCTAAACACCTTACATATATTTGGAAATATTAGTCTTATGCTAGAAATATAATGCTTTTCATGATAATATTTTCCAGAACTTCGCCATATCAGATTGTATAACCACAATTCCTGCAATCGGTTCCAAAATGGATAGATCATATCCCATCAATTTTCTGATCCATCAAGCAACGAGAATATTTTCTTCTGAAATATGCAATCAATGCATTCATTTTCATTTCTTTCCATTTACATTGTATCCGCGTTTATTTATATTGACAGATACAGGACTAAAATAAATCAATTAAAGGAAATAGATTTCCTTTGTACCAACTGCACATTTACCGTTTATAAATCTTTAATTAAAAGGATTCTCTTGTAGCTTCCAGTACTACCATGTAATTACAGATAACAACATCTAGAACTACTACAGTTGAAAACAAAACGGTACGGTTCTCGCAGTATTCTGCCTCTATCCAAATGACGCTCGTTGATGAGTATGACGTCAGACGATACAGTGACGTCACTAATGCACCATTGCAGCTTGCACGGTCGATACTCGATGAACACAGTGACCCACATATACTTACATTACACATGTATATACAGATATTCTTCGACTGGCTCGTGTGAAATGAACTGCTACTTAGTAGCATATAAAATGTATTATATGTTATAATCGTACATGACTCTGAGTGAATTAATTATGTGAATAACTTGTTACGCGTCTGATTTTCTTGTTACTGATGTTCTGATTAAAACAAGAGTGGTTCAGATAAAAGCTAATCGTCATAAATATATAGGTATATTGTGTGGGGAGTCTTTAAGGGAAGCGTTTGTTCTAGCTCATTGTTGTGTTCATTTCAATTTTATTTCGTTTATATCTCTATGATTTACTGCAACGGTAGAGATTCAGTAATAATCAGATAAAATTCGCCATATATAGTGGCGAAACTAAGCGTTTTCTAAGGCTCATCCTGCCATATATAATTGAATAAACAATTTAAAAAAGTAAAGAGGAAATTTAATATAACAGCGCTTTGAAAAGTAGGTATTTAATTGAGAAACAAATATTTACAAAATACAAGCCGAGATATCACGAAATATATACGTAATAAGTCGTTATAGCTTCTTGCAAACCATACCAGTGATCTTTGATCTCTCTTTGAGCATTGAGCATAACTAGTAAGCATATAAAAAAATTACATGGCACCTGTCATTTTGACATTTCACCATATAAAATGTCATAGTGACGTTTAAATGACATTCCACTATAGTTAAGTTTTTGTATACTATTTACTGCTTGTATGATATAATATCTTTCGGTCTTGTAATGCATCTTAATTTTTTTCCTAAGCCAGAATCACATATGAAGGTCTCTTGCATCTCAGCAAAGCCTTTCTAGTACTTGCATCCACTTGTATGGCTTCAACCCTTTATTCTAGCCGCGTGTACTTGCGGCACCAACATGCATCGATTTTAACAGCCAGCCACCGCTGTGCTTTACTGTTGCTTTCACTAATATGACCTTGTGTTTTTCCCATTACTTCACACAATAGGTGGTTGTTCGCTGTTTCGCGACTGCCTTTGTTGTTTTCCCTCTTTTTCCATCTCGTTTCAGAGTGCATATACGAGAAAACGCACTTGGAAAAGAGACGTTGCATCATCATCGATTGCCGGCAACCCATCATACTGTCGTCGTCCATGTTTAAGGCGTCGATATTAAATTATGCTTTCTGTTTCTTTCGTCCAGTATCTGCTGCGTTTGTATGAATTAGTTAATCGTGTCATTGGACATGTTTTTTTTTGAAGCAAGGATTTGGAGAAATAGAATTTTCAAAGGATTTAGGAAGTTGCTGACCATTAATAAAATTAACGCAAACATTTTGAAAGATACTCCAATGCATCAAATTGGAAGAAACTTTATTTACTATTAGCTTGTTAATTGCAAAAGAAAACGTATTCTGTTACTTGTCAAGATATGCCAAAATATATGTAATAAAGGTTCAGAGAAAGTCTCCAAAACAATTCTAGAATGATCCAATATATAACTTTTTTTTTACATCATTACACATATGCAAACTTTGAAGTCCTGATTCTCTAAAGGTCTAAAACTTTAAATAATGAAATATGTTAATCTAGTAATTCCTAATAGCATTTCTATCTTCTTAGGACATTATGGAGGATGTAGCAGTCTCTTCGGCCAGCGACCTGGACCTGGCC
The DNA here is from genome assembly GCA_031763485.1 of Osmoderma eremita. NCBI lineage: Eukaryota > Metazoa > Arthropoda > Insecta > Coleoptera > Scarabaeidae > Osmoderma > Osmoderma eremita. The sequence goes on along the minus strand of JARFOC010000300.1, from coordinate 97,134 downwards.
AATATACGCGAAGAAGAATTTGAGCTACACACCACCTACATAGTGAAGGACTTACTAGTGGAAAGTGGTACTTCCAACAGGGCCGAAGCGACCCTACCCAGGAATCTAGTGCTGAAAACTTCGCAGGCCCTGTCAGACGTAAGCATATCCCTACACCCAAAAGAAAGTAAAGTCTTTAATCAAATTTATTCTAAATTAAGGCCCAGGGTGTTTGGAGTACAGGGTACATACCGGTGGGAACCAGGTTTGGACCTCTGGTTGGTGAAATCTATGCCAAAGATGCTGTGCCGAGCTTGGCCAATAGGAAATACTTCTGGAGGGTGAGTTTTTGATATTGTGTTTTTTTGGGATTTGTGCTGTAGATTTTAGTTTGTGTATATAAAGGTTTCTTATGATGGTGAAGCTTTAAATGTTCTTTTGGTGTTCGTGTTAAAATATGTCTATTATTCTTTGGGTTTTGGTTATGTTCTATACGTTTTATTTTCTTACAATATAGGTCCAACTAAGGGAAAACTTTTACAGAACCTCGACCGGTTGTGACTCTAAGGTACCTTACTCTTCTATATAAATATAACCTGTAAATATATACTCATCTCACTCATCAATTCATATTTTATTTTCCTTTTCTCAATAATCATAGTAATAAAATCTGGCGAAATTGATTTGAGCTTCTAAGAACCATTTTCCATCAATATTTATAACAAGAAGAATGAAATATACAATAATCGCTATCATCTCTTTTCAGATATACAAAGATAACGAGCTCTACTATTATATAGACGGATTCGATACGTCTAAGGCCAACTGGATGCGATTCGTGAACCCAGCTTACTCTAGCGAGTCCCAGAATCTAATCGCCTGTCAGTACAAAATGAACATCTACTTCTATACGATAAAGCCGATACTACCAAACCAGGAATTGCTCGTCTGGTATTGTAGAGAATTCGCGGAGAGGCTGAATTATCCGTTGACAGGAGAACAGATGCTTCAGAGGATACGTAAGTTCGAGTTACTTTTTCTCTTCCATCTCAGAACATACTGTAACGTGTTAAAAACTAACTAGCGAATTGTTATTGTGGACATGCTGTGTCAATATAGGGACAGCCAACGTGTTAATTTACTCAAAAATGCTCAAATTGTTACTTTAACAAGTTAATTACTAGAACCTCTGTGTACCTACCCAAATGTAGTCGCTACAAATAAACAGCCGCCAGTTCAATTAACACAACCTTCTTTTAATTTTAGGTCAGCAAGTAGTGCAACAATCCACCGAAGTGATCACCGTTAGTACAACTGAACCCTCCAAAGATGGCGGTCCCTACGAACACCAACTCACTCCCACTGATGGCAGCGTCCGTTCCGACGAAGGCTACCATAGCAACGGCTATCATGACGACGCCTTCACCCCACCCGAGGACTCCAGCGACTCGGACAGCGAGAACAACTACGTACTGGACTTCAGTAAGAAACCGAAAGAGACCGCTGTAATAAAGCAGAGCCCCGTCTCTTTGGACTCCCAAAAGAACGAATACCGCAAGGTCAAAATCAAGATCTCGAAAGCGTACCACTACAAGACTGCTTCCTCGAAGAACGGCGATCACAGCGACCAGGAGATCGAGAAAGAACCCGTAGTGACGGAAACGAACGCATCCACAGTACCTGAAGTTACAACTTTAACGCAGAGGATTGTAACGCCGCCGAGCACGGTGATAGTGATAGACTCCCCGCCACCAGAAGTAGTTCCTAGCAAGCCCTATTACGAGTCGGAGGTCAAGACGACGCCGCAGACTATTATCTCGAGGTATACGCCGCCCTCGTCGAGTATTTTGGAGAATATCCTCTTGCGGAACAGGACTGATACTAATAATAATGATAGCAATCAAAGGCAGCCGAATGCCACTCCCCCGCCGAGTTCCCCAACGGAAATGGCGTACTCCTATAAGAAGAGCCATAGATACGGAACCGTACCGTGCAGTCCCGATTCCTCTTCGAATTTACCGCTGCAGAATATGCTACCGCAAAGTCCACGATTGAAAATTCCCAGTCCAACACCCCAGGGTAATGTGTATATCTCGCACAACGTTGATGGGTACAACCATGTGCAACCCGCTGGCTATTATAACATTTACCCTTCACCAAACGGAATTGTTCATAGCACTATAACGTCTGCACCAACTACGACATATTCCCCTCCATTGAACACTAATCTAACGCATTCTAGCAGCAACAATTTAATCATACCGACCTCCCATATTATAACCTCAAACGTCACACACCACCTTCTGACTCCTTTAACACCCTTGCAACATACAGTAACGCGTCCTTCGCCTCCAGGCAGTCAGAGCCCCGACCATTCCTCTAATGGCTGCCCCTTAAGTCCGAACGGACCGGGCTCTAGAGGTTACAGATCTTTGCCTTACCCCCTCAAAAAGAAGGACGGAAAAATGCACTACGAGTGTAACGTTTGCTGCAAAACCTTCGGACAACTATCGAACCTGAAGGTACACCTCAGAACTCACAGCGGGGAAAGGCCTTTCAAGTGCAGCGTCTGCACGAAATCCTTTACGCAATTAGCGCATCTGCAGAAGCACCATCTGGTGCACACGGGAGAACGCCCCCACGAGTGCGGTATTTGCAAGAAGAGGTTCTCCTCGACGTCAAACCTGAAGACGCATCTACGACTCCACAGCGGGCAGAAACCTTACGCGTGCGACTTCTGTCCAGCCAAGTTCACCCAGTTCGTGCATCTGAAGTTGCATAAGCGATTGCATACGAACGAGAGACCGTACATCTGTCAGGAGTGCGGTAAGAATTACATCAGTGCGTCCGGACTGAGGACGCATTGGAAGACCACGAGTTGTAGACCGAATAATATCGACGAGGAATTAAATGGCGGATACTACGAGTACGCGGTATCCGATGGTGCTGTAGGTTAGTATAATCTTCTTGTTCTAAATCGAAAATACTTTTAAACAATTTGATTTTCATTTTAACATTATTCCGCTTACGCAATGTGTTTGCTATTTTCACATCCTCTTAACTAGTTTAATTTTACCAAAATCCCTGTTTTATCTAAATTCTTCTTAACTTCTATACAATGAACGACTTGCAGTCTCATTTTGCCTGTTGGGTTCAACACTAAAGGCATGACTACTGATTTCAGAGATTATTTTTATTTTAACTAATGTAGTTACAAGTATAAAAAATCTGTTATTCAAAAACTGCCGTTTGTCTTAACGATTTACGACAACGCGTTTCTTAGTTATTTCAATCACCATCAATAATGAAGAATAACTAAGATAATTTCAACTGCTACCATTTTGCACACCTAGATACTATTCTGTTGTCTTCAAATGCTTAACATTTCTTATATTTGAGATTAATTTGAGTTCCATGAACAAGTTTGCCAAAGTTTTTGTTTTATGAAGATAAGTATCAGAAGAATTAGTATGAATCCGAACGCATTTAGTGGTTCTGGTAATTAGTATATTAAAATGGGTTTTGAATGCTGCTGTATGATTCTGGCAATGAATAATGTGTGGAGATTTCTTTTTCCAGAAATGCAAATTTTAAATTTCGCATTCAGAATTGATTTGGAGTAGTGCTTACTTTCCAATTTTGACATTTAACAAGCGTATTCGGTTAATTGCCTGAAAAATATAAGTTGCTAAGAAAATAAGTTGCTTCGATGGCTTGACAAGATGCAAAGAAGTTGTTTTTAATATTGATCAATAAAACAGAAACAGTATACCACTATTTTTCTTATTATAATATATTAAAAGAATTAAATACACACGGTTTTATAGGTGCTAAAGTAAATGTTGAAAGTATAAAGAGGGGAATCACAAAAACTGTCTGATATTTTACCTTCTTTCTAGTAATTAAATTGTTTGAATTTATGATTTTAAAAGACAATATCTTGCTTGTATGTGGGTTAAATTGATCATATCAATTTTAACTAATCGTAAGTCACAATATGTTTGCAAACATGTACAAAACCTGTTTGTATGCAAGGAGGAAGAGATTAATTAACATGATAACAAATGAATGACTAATGTATAGGTTATTTAACTTCATTTGGAGTTTTGGATTGGCAGTAGCTAAGATAGTAGTGTTTCGTATGACGTCGTGCTGTCTCTCAAATCGCATGGGAGCTGTACGAAGTCGCACGAATCACTACTAACTCAACTACTGCCTACCCAAAGAGTCATCACCAGCTACCACTGACTTCAGATTTTTTTTTATAATTTATTTATTCAGCATGCTCCATTTTACAATATTACCTGCTATTAAATTCAAATACATTAACACTAACGGAACTATTTGCACAAAATTATAGTAACATTTTCATGACAATTTCTCAAAATCAACTGGAGAAAACAACTTCTGTGATACTCTATCAATTTTGATTTTGTAACTGACTTCAGCCTATGTTAAGCAAATTATGTTATACCGGCAAAAAACCTTTCAAATTCAGTTTATGTTTGGTTCAAATCTTCTCCTATTGGTAATAATTTTGACACCTAAGCTTTATTTATGGTCTACTTCTTTGTTCGTCTAATAATAGTAAAAACTATATTCGTATTTCTCCTTTCCTTGCTGCATCCGTCTGCACTCAAGTTTGTTTCTATAAATTTTCTATGCACTGTTTTTTATCTATGGTCGACTATTAAACAAAACATTTCCCTACAAAACGGCTTTATAAGTTGTTTTCTTGCAATTTTGATGTTGTGATATCTATAAGTAGTTATTCATTCAAATAATCGTCAGTTATTTTCTGAAAATAAATTTCTGCAGAACCCAGAAATAATTGAAATACCTAATCCGTGACTAGATTTTATCTATTTGAGTATGTTCTGCGTTTGTAGCAAACCTGAATTATATATAAAGCAAAAATTTAGAATCCTAAAATTGACACCCAATTGACCCTACAAATAGTTGATAAATCTAGAATATTTACGTGCTTGTCAGGCCTATTTACGATAATGGAAGTTTTCCATGAAAGGAAGAAGCCTTCTCAGGATACAGTTTTAAAAGTAACCAGTTTTTTTTTATATGCTCATAATCGTTTCTACAGAAAATTGTGATAATTCAGCGGTTATCTGCAATAACCATTGTTATTCTTATACCATGTTAATTGAATATTCTCAATCTATCGCTATTAATTAAGAAATGCGAGCATTATTCTCATTAAATTTTCGAAAGTATTTCCATTCGTTATCGATGACTTCCTCTATTTCCGCTTTAAAATACCCCAATTTGTATTTTTCGTAACAGGATCTGTCGATATGAAGAAGGAACTTCATGAGGAGATGCGGGACTCTCTGGGAATCCACCATCATTCACCGTCTCAACCTCAACAGCAACCCCAACAACAGCAGCATCAACTACCCCACCCCGTTCTCCACCCCGGATTATCTAGGCCCCTTCCGTCGAGCCCCTTACAACCGGGTATTCAGAGGTCTCAACAGACCGGCCCCCACCACCAGAGGCCGGTCCCCGGCAAAGAAACCCGGCCCACTGTCATAGAATCCTCGCAACCGCACATTATCGAATGTACCTAAAATGTATTAACTATTGAAATTCCTGCTCAGATATTATTAATATTATTATTACTTATTACTTTTATGTAATTGTAGTTGTGTAGTATGTTTGTTAAGTTTTTAATGTTTATTTATTCTAGATTTAGCGATTGATTAGTAATTGTCTGGAGACCGATTGTTTGAGTAAAAAACAAAAAATTAGACGAGATGTTGTTAATAAAGTAAGTACGATGTATTGCTGATATATATTTTTTAAATTCTTATGTGTAAGTGAACGAGAGATTTATTTAGATACTCATTACAGATTAATTGGAACATTATTATCATTATTACTATTATAAAAGCGACTATTTCTATTATAAACACAAATACACGAGAGAGAAAACAATTGCAAGTCCATAAGAACAATGGATGCAACAATTTATGTTTCTTGTGAAAATTAATTGTCATACACGTTAACGAAAAACTATGATTATAGTGAGACAGGCAGTGTTTCTAGTTGATTTCATGTGAAGTTTATTCAAATACAAAATTTCAACTTTGACAGTTTAGAGGGAATTTAAAAATAACTACATTAAAAAAGCGCGCGAATTTCAACAGTTTGGTATGGTATTTGTAAAATAGTTTTCATTTTAATTTGGTATATCTTTTATACTACATAATTCCGTACCTATTATTTTAGGTTATGTAGAATTGACGTTTTCTAAGTTAGGTACATAGATTTCTCACTAGAGGCGTTGTCAGTTGCATCTATAATCACACCATTCCTATTTTGTATTTTAATGTCATACATACGTGCTACAGAACCTGCAGTAAACAAAATAGCAATACTACTTTAACTTGTAATATTTTACAACAAATATATATATATTACCTATACCGTTAAATATAAAAACGAAGAAACATACCCACATACTGGCTATCTTGTATTTGTGTATACTATAATTATGCTAATAGGTGATAAGTAATGAAGCGAAAACTGTACGTGGAAAATTTGCAATTCATTATTTCGGGTTTATAATTAGGTGGGGCTGATCCTATTTAGCGCGCTTGTGAAATAGATCATACGCAAAATTAAGGTTGGAAAGGAACGAACGATCTTCATTTTGCGATACGGAAACATGGGCGACTAGACAAACAAAAATGATAAGTTATTAATAATTATTATAGAGATTTTGTAACTGTCGATGTTCAAAGAAATAAGTAACAGTATGTAAAAGAAAAATTGTGAATATAAAAAAACAAATTGTATGTAATTATGTAATATTTAAAAAATAAGTTTTGGAAACTTATAACTGTTGTATAATCAATCAGCACACCCAAGGGATTTCGAAAAGCAATTATTTTGGCGGCATTTTTTTAAATGTTCCCTTGTAGTAGAGTTAGTGGCATTTTCAATAAATAGATGGCGTAACGTAGTAAATGTACGTTGTTAAAGAGAGAGGGTATGGCAGGATAAACAATTGAAAAGTTGTATTTTATGGAAATAAAACCAACGTTTTAGTGCCGTATCGAAAAAACCCAATTTAGATACAAATAGTTAACTAATTTATTTCCTTTTCGATTTAACCGATTATTTTGGAATTTTGCACAAGTAATTTCTCCTGCTCAGGACTATTTAGAGTTCACTATTCTTCTCATAATAGGCCTTCTTCGGAACAATGCCAAACAGAGATAACAGTGGCACTGGGTGAAACCGTTGTTAGATAAAGACCTTTAGAAGGAGCTCCTGAGTATTTTTAATGTGTGAACAGCAGTAGTCACAAACACTGAACATTTTTTTAATAGATGGGCAGGACTAGATACCACCAATGAATATTTATTATTATTACTACCATAATTAAAAATAAATAAATGATGTATCAAAATCTTCATTTTCTGTAATTATGAAGAATTGCAAGGACTGTGGACTGGTATCACTAATACGCAGTATCGGGAAATCCACACACCACAAATTAATTTAATAAAATTCGAGACATATGTTTCAAGAGCTCGTCGGCTCTCATTGTCCCGAATTCGGGAATTGACAGTGAGAGCCGACGTGCAACATATGTCACGAATTTTATTAAATCAATTTGTGTGGTGAGGATTTCCCGATACTGCGTATTAGTTCTGTAATTATGTTTGGGTGGGTAGTGCCTGCCCTGCGATCCTTGACGAGCCGCCACTGAAGACGTTGGCACAATAAGCGGAAACTCATACCCCATACTAGCAGGGGCAACATCTCTTTTCATCTTTTAGTAAATTAAGGTGTCTTCCTCTTATTTTAATCAAAGGTCTTATTCTGATTTCCTTATGGACTTAACGTTGGGGATACGCTCACCAAATTCTATCAAAGTGGGCATGTATTTATACCCTATTTTTTATAGTTGCGTGTTTGATGCATTTTTTTTTATTTTGGAACAGATTGATGTAAAACTGAAAATTTAAATTTTTTGGTTGGTCGACACATTCAAAAGTGCAGGAGGAATTTCTTTGATTGGTACGCCTTTTTCTAAAACTCTGATTTCAAGTATGTTCAAAAATAATGCATATTCTTTAAACTACTAAAAATACGGCCACCATATTGGATATACTCATCGAATTCAAACGGAATATCTGAATATGCTTTAGTTTGAATTTTAATTGAAAAATCTTTAATTGTTTTTCTATGATTCCCACAGAGAAAGTCTATTTTCTTTATAAGGACATCAGAGAAATTACTTTAAAAAAAATTAAAATAGATCCATCGAATAGAAAACAAGAACAAAAAAAATCAGTAAGTTGTTATCAACCCTTCCATTACCTTGATAGAATACAACTTCCATGCACTTTCTCTCAATTTATGAATTTAAGAGTACATTTTCCAATTGCCATTTTTGACATATCCTACTTACTGTATCCTTAACTCCGGATTTGTGTTTCGTCTATCTCTAGTATTTTACTAACTCATTTCAAAAAATGTCGCAAAAATTCATCGAGAACTAAAAGAGATATCCAAATATACTCTAAACCAAATAAAGATTGTTCAATATTCATATAGAATAATTATGTACTATTTATAAATTTAAATGTATATGTATAGAAGAACAGATTTAAACAAACCCATTTCTCAATTACAAAGTAAGTGTGTATAAAAGGTGCTTGTGTTATTATTACATATATACAATAACAATAGATACATTATATTACTAATATGCCCGTTTTTATATCTGTTAAAATTTATATGTGCTTTTTTTTTGGCCAATATAATACGAAATTTCTGGGTAAAACTATAAACTTTCCTTATCTCTTAACAGTATTATTATTATTCGAGAAAGGTGTGTTTGTGAGATTGCAAAGTAATCTATAGTATGTATACAGAGGAACTTCTTCGTACTTAATCCTTTGTACGCATGCGTGTTAAAATTAGGTACCTACAAAGATTTTGCTGATATTATAACGTGTTTTTTGTTTATCATTGATACTCAGCAGCACCACACTGATATTAATTAATATAGGGGGTGTTTCTCGAAGATGTTTCGCCCAGATAGTTTCTGGTGTATTTAGGGAATTACGAAACGAAATTTAGAGGTTATGTATCATATTTTTAACAATTTTCAGATTAATCAGAAATTATATAGGTATGTAGATTTTTGTATTGTTTGTTTTGATTTTCAAAATAGCATTCTTATATGCCGTTTGATCATAGAAGGAATTTTTACTAAAAAGTAATTCCATTTTTTAATGTCAGCATTGTGAATTATTTAAAATATTTAACTTTTAGGATAAAAGTTTAACAGCAAACATTTCAAAACAATACATGCCTATAAAGTATCCGTAATTTAGCCAAATTAAACAAATTTAAAGATTTGTAGATTGACAATGCGAAAGTATGCTTTAATGCAATCCCCAGATTGTATTTCCCAAATTGTAAATTCTTCCGGAGCTCTGAGGCCAGTCAACTTCCAGAACCACCCGATATAATAGGATATTTGTATATTTATGTATGTATAAATATATACTTTACAACCCTTCTGTTTCCTATAAGTAGGCTATTTATATAAATGATGAATGTAGTTATTGGGTCTCAACTTTTTCCTTCGGATATATATTTAAGAATTTTACAGAGTTTATATAATATATTTTTATCGGATGTAATAAATGAAGAAACGTACACGAAAAGAAGCTTTTTCCTATACGAAACAATAGATTTATTATGTAAAATAATAATTGAGAATAAGGATGAATACATTGTATTTTTAATACCTGCATTGATACTGATACAATTATTAATGTAATTTTTTCTGTAAAGAAATTAGTTACATAAAATATGTAGTTGAATACATGTAATAGAAGTTACGGCAGTTTCATTAAAACAGGAGAACACATGCAATAGTATATAACAATGATTATTTCGTTAGTATGTACAATGTACAACATTTAAGTTTTGTTAATTTATGTTGTTGATTAGTGTATTAATTTATGATTAATAGTTTTATTTATTGTCTTCCTCCCAAAACCGATCTATTTTATTTTGTTTTTCTTTCACTGTGAACGCCCAGCTTGAACCTTTTACGCTATACAACAATCTCCTTAGCAGAAAGAAGCTTTGTTGTCATTGGATTATATATAAAGTTAAAATTTGGGTGGGTACCTTTGTACTAAGAGTAAGCGTGTACAAAAGATTGTTTTCGAATTGAATGAAATTGTTTGAAAAAGTTAAATTTTGGACGAATAAAAAATGTCATTTGTATGTTCGTTTCGGTATGTAGTGTTTTGAAAATTTTCCGTTGATTCTCAAATCTTTGAGACCGTTCTGTTTCGGTATAAATGTGTAATGTAAAAATGTTCATATTACTATTAAAATCTAAACTTAAATCTGGTGTTTGTTTTCTCTTCTTATATTTTATCAATACTATCCGCCGGTTCTAGGTTGCAAACCTCCCATTAACGGTGCGTTCCACTTGCATCACCTAACGCTCAAATTAATCAACATGCCGTTCCGTTTGATGATTGCAACGGTCACAAATTGATTGCAAAACGTTACTCATTGCAAACTTCAGATTGTTCGCAATAGTTCCAACGATCGCGTCGAGGAGGTGGATCGGCGTGACCGTTTGTCTCATAATGGAATGCATGGTTACCGCCATTAACTTCACTTGCCAAATTTGTTATGTTTACAAACAGCTCACTAGTTGATAGAAAGTTTATAACCAGATTCATAACGTTTATAACAAAGACGACATGAAACTCTTAATCGTAGACAATATGTTTTTACCATAATAAAATAACAATCAAGATACCGCATATTTTACAATATAACCTAATTTCTTCTGTGTTTATAACGTCCAAACTGCGTTCCACTAGCAGATTACGTCTCATTACTAGTGATCTACTAAAACAACTGATCACAACGATGCGAGCGTAAGCAATAATGGCTCCAAGAGGAGCACACCCTAAATAAAACCCTTCTGCAATTGCTTACCTAGAGGGGATGGTTCTGTGTATCTGTGTCATAATAATGTGTCTCTTACTTCGGCAGTTTTATACACCCAAGCAGCAAAGTTCAAATTTGCCGCAATTATTTTTAGTAACTTCAATATTAAAGCATGAAATTACCCACAATATTGTATTACATCAATAAGTATTTTAATATCTTTAAGTTGAAGTTACTAAAAATAATTGCAGCAAAATTTGGATTGTGCTGCTTCGGCATAGCTTGCTGAAGTAGCAGTAGTAGTTATTTCCTTACCATCTTTGGGAACGAAGATACCTTAGCTGACCTGACAAATTCCTGATTTAACAAGATTCTGAGCTACTTTAAAGGCCTGGACTTGTTTGGTAACCTCTAGGATGGCGTTCGTTCTACAATAGCGCCTAGGGGTCGTAGTAGAAGGAACGGATTATCAAATCTGGCGGATGTCATGCCACCACCAAGTAAACAAGTAAGCAGTGGTGGAAGAACAAACTTAAACCGTGTAACAGTACAATATTTATCACCGACTTAATACCTGTTACAAAATCATGTTAGTGTTAAAGGTAATGTTGATTGTGGTTACAATAACTTTGTTTTTGCTTCCAATTTTAAATTTCGCGCCTTATTTTATAAAAATTTCAAATTATTTGACAAGTTGAATCGTACGTAACCTCAATTATACTTTGAAAATTAAGGAGCTTTTATCTACTAAAGTAAAACTCACTTGCAGGTCTACGTCAATCATTCTAGTATGATTCTACTAATGTGATTCTAACAATTTATTTTGAAAACACGCTTTTTATATTATTACTATTATGACATACCATAACCTAATTCACTTTCGCTTTATTGCCGTTATATTTGGTGGCGCTTCTGGCGGTTTCCATGGAAAAAATATTTGACTTCACCATTGCCATAAACGTTAACATAACATGATTATAGCTGTATACAATATAAATACGTTATTTTGATCTTAACATTACCATTACGTTAACATTAACAGCGTAACATTAACATCATTATGAACATGGTATAGCGCAGTCTGTATAAATAGCACTATGATAAGTAGTACACGAAATCAACTCACAAATTTCAAACACTAATTATCCGAAACTTTTCCCTCTTCTCCAGTGGCCTCAATTATCTTTGGCAATTATTAAATTATCAATCAATTATGAAGCTCAAAAGATAGTTAGTTATTGTTGAAATAATCATTGTAACAATGTTTTTTTGGTGTCATAAATGTCAACCATGTCAACGAAAACGCTGCTGCCATCTTTACGTGAATGCTATAATGTAGGCATCTGCAACCTAAGTAGAGAATATGGCCACAGATGGCGCTGTAAGCCACGTCAACACTAATGAAGGCCCAAAATAAGCAGAAATAATTACGAAGTAAATATGAAAAGCTTCTTGAAACAATGCTTTTATACCTTTTGTAATATATAATTTCACAAAAATTCTCACGCCTCATATTTTTTTAAATTTTGTCAATTTAAATTTAATAATTGGATTCCTTTACGATGTCTAGGTGACGCACAATTTGAATGAAGACTTAAAATTTTGAGGAAAAAAAAAACTGTGTTTTGAGTAAAAGTTGCTGAAAGTCAATCAAAAATTATTATTATTGTTGTAACATTGCATAAAATATGCATTCTATGAAAAGCCATGCCCAAAATGTTTTCATGTCGTTTACTCTTTGACAATTCGCTTGGCGAAAGATAAGTTTGAGATTACTAACGTTCATCATTACCGCTAAAAAGCATCAATTTACCCTTTTTGTGAATAATATTGGTTGCTACCGCATTCTATATTGTGCTAGTGTAATAGAAAAGAAAAAGATTTCTTTACTTATTTTTCAAAAATATTTGAACCAAGCAACAAGACATTTACACCTTCAGGGAAGATCCTTCGACTTATTTTTGAATGTTTTTCTGTGACATTGTGTTTTCTATTTATTTCTTTAACGTAATTGATTTTACAATTAATTTTAGTAATGCCAACCCATTTCATTTACGTTATAATAGTTCCTATTTCATTCCATTCCAAATATATAACCAACATATTTTATGGTATCTTAAATCAATTTTAGAGAGCGGCGATGGAAAATGTAAAGGAAAACGAATAACTAGACACATATATGTAGTTCTCGCAATCAAACAACAGACATATGACATTTCGTCGTTTCGTGACATAGTTGCCACGCAATGCAAAGCATATCGGATGATTAGACAGATATAGATAGGTTATGGTTAAAAAATACGAAAACTATCAATACTAAACAGAACGTTAAAATAACAAATGTGAAGTAAGTGCGTCGACAACTTGCCTTATATAACTGGCAAAGCTCTAATTGAAGGAATCCTATGCGGACGAAATGTCGCTAGATTTGACATTACTATCCATTTGCTGAATGTGGAGTTGTGTTTCGTTGTGTTGGTATGATTTTAACATTATCGCTGTCAAAAGTCGGCTGTTTGGTTGCGGGAACTATATAAAATATAAAGTGTTTAAGCTTTGTCCAAAATTATATTGTCTAAAAAAGCGAGTTTTTTTTTAATATCTGTTTTTATTCAAAAGAATTCAGGGCACATTCAAAAATCACAATATCTGGATTGCTTCAATACCAATGCAGCTTGCAGGTAATTCTTATAATACTTTCTAAAAACATTGAACAAGTTCCAAGAGCAAACAAGTCGATTTCACTTTAGATAGACCGTTCCTTTCTGCAAACTTCGGAATCCGGTTGTTTGTCATAAGATAAGAGTAGCCCTATATCGAATAACAATCAATATCATCCATATTACAGTGCGATGAGTCACGTTTTGCACGCCGAGAAGGTTTATCATCATTGGTCCCTGATTCCCCCTCGTTGAAAACGTGATTGGTTACGAAAGGGGATGGTGAATTGTCGCCCTTGTTTTTTACCTTTTTTGATTTATCCAATGCGGTTAAAGATCTTTTTTATTTCACTATATCTCAGTAGCTAATAAGAATTGTGACAATTATAGGTTATGTACATATGAGATGTCAGTAGTCATTATGTTAATTCAACGCTTTTTTCTTATGATTTATTAATTCGTGCACGGAAAACAATTTAAAATCAACTTACTAAATACCTATGGGGATAATTTTATTAAAATAGCAAGAATTGTATCTTTAAAAATTGTATAAATTTCACATAAATCATATAATTTTGACAAACTTGTTACAATTTATGTATAATCCACACACCTACAGAAAAATCTAAATTATGTTTACATTTCAGATTCCATTCGATTATGTTTTTGACATCTGCCTGTTACACGCACGACCATTCTAAGTAGTTATATATCTAATTCCCTAACAACACAGTAGGCACGCTTGTACACTATAGGTACGAAGGGAAACCTTGATGGACAGTTAGATGGTAAAAAATGAACGAAATTAAATATTTATCCTATGCATTTGGCACGTGTTTGCCCATCCGGGAGACGTATTTTACCCCAGAATGGGATCCGATCCGCAAAAAAAAACGAGATAAAAAATTAGTTTAGGGGCCAATGGTCAAACCTATGAATGACGGGACAATGGACTTCTTTTTTGGTTATCTCGTATACAGGGCACGGAGGGGATCAAAATAACTTTTTTGTGCGTAACATGCAAATCCTAATCTCCGCTATTCAGCCAATTTTATGGTAGATGTCGGTGGTGATTGGCATTGATGACAAATACAATGAAATATGTTAGTGTGAGATTGTCAAAGAGAAATAGATTTTGTGTTTGGTATTTTTTGTAAATCAATATCTAATTATATGCATTTCTTGGTATTACCTTGGCTTTCAACAGTTTATAATTTGTTTTATGTCTGTCAAGTATAAAGAGGAATGAAGAAACTAAACCATTGATTACATTTTGTAATTAGCCTAGGGGTGCATTTCGCGGATTTTGGCGGTACGAATAGACCAGCTCACCCGTTAAATAATTACATAAGCTTTGATATCCTGAAATGAATACAATGTATTTTGTAAATAAAACACTTGAAACTGTATAAATCTTCACTATATTAAAAATAAAAGTAACAATTGTTTCGCCAAA
>JARFOC010000300.1:70393-81977 GCA_031763485.1 Osmoderma eremita | reverse complement strand
GGCAACTTAGTTGCCGAAATACGTATCCAGGAGTTCTTCACTCATCGAGGTGGTAAGGGTATTTTTTTATTTTTTTAAATTTTTTTTACTATTTTCAATCTAATTTGACTTTTTCTTACGTTTAAATTTTTGACATGAAATATCAAATAACAATTTAAAAAAAAATTAATTTCATTTGATGAGAACAGTACGCCTATAGATTATAACCATTTTCGATATTTTGTCCCAGTAAAATTTCCCATATTTAAACACGCCAAAATCGCAAGTCGGCGACTCCATTTTATAGCAGCCCAGCGTCCGCCGTCCCCGCATCAGCGAGTGACGGGTAGAGGAGAAGAGCTTCACATAATCATTAATTCGAATCAATACCGTCATCATACGCACGTGATGCGGACCTACCGCGACCGGGCCTAGACCCCGTTCGTTCGTTCGCACCGTGCGTATGCGTGTGTGCCCCCTCTCCTCGCGTTTCGCGATTCCGCCTGTACCGCGCTCCCCGTTGCGAATTTAAGCGGTCCGCGCTCGTTCCTATCGGACGCCGCGATTGCTAAAAAACTTGCCGGCCATTTTGTCGGCTATCGCTGGCTGACGATTTTAAAACGCCTAGCACGCACCCTTGCCTGCGACTTTCGCCGAAACGCAAATGAATCAATGCGATCGGAATATTTCGCGTTCTGTTTGATGAATCATGTTAAGAGTAGTGACTAATACGTATTATAAATCGTTTTAATTTTTTTCATATCGTGTTTGAATGATTAACACGCAGACATACATAAATCGTCATTTGGAATGTTTATTCATGGGTCAAATTATTACGATGACCTCACTAAAAGAATGTTGGAAATTGTTGATGTGTAATTCTTTTTTCCCAGTATATTTAGATGAGTAGACAAAATACTTTTGGTACTTCATCATATGCCCCAACCAATTTCTAAGACGACACAGTTAGTGAGATTTCCAAAGTGTTCTTTAATCTTTAGAAAACATGTCTATTTTCAGAAGAAAAAAACTTTTTGTCACCACCTCCACAATGAGTAAGACGAGCGTTTCGCCGTCTACTGCTCATCAGTGCACCTGAGAGAGGTGATGGTGGAATTTCTATACAGTTACTAATCCGGTATATAGATAAGGGAAGTATGCTGTTATGTGCCAGTGAGAGGCAACATTAATTTACTATCTGGCTCTACGAATGCTGCAAAGTGTGGGACAGCACACTTTGTTCATCTTTATCGAAATACCGATAATATCAGCGTTAATTTGTATAGCGAAAAAGTATTTTACCTCTCCATTTGTATCTACATGACATCTAATAAATACCCTCAATAGTTGAAAATTGTTTTTTGTATCAAATTTGTGTATTGTTCTTAGAAAGCAATAGTACAATTCTTTATTATTTTTAGTTCTAAATGGCCGCATTCAGCAGACTTACTGGTGATTAACCGGTACCATATACCGCTCATTTTATACTGAATGCATAAAAATAGCCACCGGTAAGTTTTGCTGATAATTTGTACTGACAGCATAACCTGTAGCCATCGCCCCTAGACATTTAGGCTCTAGATACCAGTAGTAATGATAGTATATAGGTATATTCACTTTTAGGGTGAAACTAAAGAATGATGGATCAGTTAATATTCATAATTTCATATTTATTTGATTCAATTACTTCATACATTACACCATCATAACAGTACATCCTTTCTTCAGACATTTTAATGAATATCAATTGACAAAATCACACAAAATCCAAATTTATGTGTAAAACACCAAACATTACTCTTAACCTGCCTGACACTTTGACACCGGTATGTAAACAAACCGTACTTAAAATACGGTGGATGAAAGAGTTACCGGTGACACTGATCGGTAAGTTACCGCTAGCATTCAGTCGGATTCTCTCCACCGGTTAGTTACCGGTAAGTCTGCTGAATGCGGCCAATGATATATAAAATTGTAATCTATAACTGTGTAGCCTATCAAATGGTAAACGACGCGGTATTTCTTTGGTCACTAAGCACGAGACTACACAGAAAAAAAACTGCAAGAAAATTTACTCGTTTACATTGTTTAATCATACGAAATTATTAAAAATGGCTTGACTTGCTTTTTGATGTAAATTTGCATTAAAATATGTATATATTTATATGTATTAGTAGCATAATTTTACGATGGATTTTCACAATATTTCTACGATTTTCATTACCACAGTATTTTTCCTTAAACACACATAAACAATTACACCGCGGAATGCATTTTTCGTCCAAAAAAATGATTTTCAGTTTGTGTGTAAATATACATAAAAACTAGTGCTATTCCGACGTAAGATTAGACAAATAAGCAGCACTCACTTTACATTTGCGTAATCATTTTTGTTTGGCGGTGTATCATTTCAGAAATGGATGTAGATCATCTACATCTATTGCACTGGTTAACAAGATTTTTGTCCCCAGTTCAAAAATGCTCGATTCCCATATACTTTTGCATGCTCAAATCAATCATATTTGCATAATTTCTCCATCACCCTTAGTTTTATGCTTCAGGATATTCGCTCATCCACCTAAAATATGCATGCATATATATGTAGTATAAGAGAACATGTCTTGACATTATTTCACTCGTCGGCTAGAGCTCGGAACTGATCAAGCAGCATGCAATGGTTAATGTTTGAACATGTCTTGACGTGTTAAGATCTGCATTTTCGATTCCTTGATAGCATCTCTTGTTATTTCAGTTGTCGGCTAGAGCTCGGTGAATGAACATATACGCTGACGTTGTTAACGTTTTAAAGAGTGTTGCGTTGTGGTGGGTTCAAGCTATTGTAGTGAAACCGCGATCATTTGACCACGTGTAAAAATGCTAAGGAAATGTGTAAACCAGTCGAACTCTTTTTGCTACATTTGCCGCGAATTGACATTTATATATCAAAAACGGTCTTTCACACCTCTTCTTAAAAAATGCTATGAGCAGTATTTCAAGTGTATTGTAAGCGATGAAGACAAAAGCTGGGCTCCCCATATTTGCTGTGTTATGTGTGTCAGGACTTCTTACAGCGCGGGCAAAAACTAAACGACATATGCCTTTGGTATTTCTATGATTTGGAGGAAGCCATCAGATCATAATACCTATTGCTATTTTTGTCTAACAAATATAAGTGGTATGACTTCCAAATCCAAACATACTGCAAAGTTTCCGAATATTCCATCTGCACTAACACCAGTACCTCACAGTCCGGAATTACCTGTGCCTAAACTTCCATAAAACACGACACTAAGCGACGATGAAAGTGTTGATGATACCAAGGCAAATGGGGCCCTGCTATGTTGACAGACTATTGCTGGACGCTGAAGAGAGATGTTTCTGATGCAAAGTACAGCCTAAAGTCATATATCAGCATATTTTCCAAGTAAATATATCACTTTGTACGTCATTTTTTCATGATTTTTACACATATTATAATATATACTTTCACAAAATTGCATTGCTTTGTCACTCTGAAACCCTGCCTGATAGAAAAAAATTCCGAAAACAGATATGAAATAGATGTAAAAAAGTACTACCAAGTTCATCCACTTTACCTCGTGGGACAAAATAAATCTGAAATTTTGTTGACCAGTGTTATCCGAAGGTACCTATTCAATGTATGAGATTATGAAATCCACGTTTGGAAACGAAAACAGGCTGGAATTTTGAAACACATTTACAATCATACTAGGTAGATGTGGTGTGGAAATCAAGTTCCCCTTTTTGGAATATGTGTAAAGTAAAAACATTGTTGATCAACGTAAGTGCCAACTAACCAAGAAATTTGAAGGAAAGAAAAATAAATACGAAAGCGCGAAATAATACATTGCTTTTAACCTTTTATATTTTTATTTGATTAAAGTTCTTAGCAACCACTTCTGTTCTTTCTTCTTTCTATCTATTTACTATAATGTTTATAGGTTTGATACTAGTGGCCCAAAAATCTAATTATACTTAGTATAAATCAAAACTTGATTAGCAGATTTCTGTTTTTATTTTCTATAATGTGAGCATACCACATATGTGTTGCAAAAATGCTCGATTGCAGTAAGCTATACTTTATTCACCGAACAGACGGAGTACAAAAAAGGTGCGAAACGACAACTAAGCTTTCTATTGGTTGGTAAGAACTCACGAAATGTCGATTGCAAACTTGTAAATAAAAAAATCGTATTAAAAGCCGCGCTTTAAAATTCAAGAAGCGATTATTCGAATGATGCTATAAACTGTTTAAATAAGGATAAAAATAGCATCATAAGTTCTAAGATTAAATTTCTGTTTGTTTCTTGCTAAAAACAAATATAACAACAATTGAACTGGTAAAATAGGGCACAAAAATAGTAATTCATTTATTTATTTTGTATAACAAATGTATAATACATCGCTCTATTGCATACCAAGTATGATCAATGTTTATATATAATCAAACATAACCGCAACATAACCCCTTTATTCGGCCTCTGCGGCGTCGTGTATTCATTCATATCAGTTTTGATCTCGTCTGTTTCCTCTATATTCCACATTTCTGTCTTTTTTAAGACTCTATTAGCACATAAATTATAATGGGCAAGGTATAACCTAAACTTTGTATTTATAATAAACGTACAATATACAGAAGGTTAAGTAGGTACCATTTTTCGTGTTTTTTTTTGTAGTACTTGGATTTTAAAGCTGGGTAACTTTTATTAATAATTTTTTCATAAGCATAAACACATCCATAATCAAAACATCTTCTAAATAAATAAAACCTGTGATTTCTTTTTGTTACGGCACAAGTACTTTTTTAATAACATATAACACCGTTTTACTAAGCAAAAATTATATTCTTATTAATTTAAATTTCCACCTACGCCATCTTATATATTATTATTTATTTGCTCCACCTTAAAATAAAGATCATATTGCAACAAACAGCGAAAACATAAAATGAAACTTTACTTTTCGTTATTATGACGAATATGTTTCCGAAATAAGTTACAAACAGTCATAGCTCAACGGAAATAACTATTTTTCTGTTTTTCAGTGTAAAACCGGCTTTGCACTTGCACGACGCATGATCATCACGTGATCACTCCATCTGTTCGGTGAACAGCGGATAGTTCAGTATGAACAAAAATGTTTACAACTGCGGATCTTAGACTTAACCCAATCCTGATTTTATATTTATATCCATCATACCAAATATTTTTAGTTCCGTATCTTAAGTTCTTTATTCTACAATTCAATATCTAGTAAGGGTGGTTTTCAGTTCTCATATTCGTAAATATAATAAAGTAAAGTGTTTTTATAGTATCAAACCAAGCAGCCGTTACAGAAGCGATCGCGACTGCATCAACATTTGCGGATCCACAACCAACTACTTTGGCAAAATTATCCATTCAATCGAGAACAGATCTATCGTTTCTATACAACAAATCAGATGATCGCCAACATGCAGATTATATGTTAACAAAGTGATCGCGATAAAATGATTTATTGCTTTTCATTAAATCAAAATCAAAAATGAACATTGAAAAACTGTTTGTGTTTCTTGGGATCAAAAGGAATTGATGAAAAATGAATCTTCCTAATATACAACGCATAATAGCACCGATAAATATACAAATTTGAAGAAAATTCAAGAAAGATAGATACGTAAATGATGTGGTAGGAAGTATGTGTCTTTCATTTTTTTTTAATTTTAAATTGCTAATCAAAGACACCCCTCGATAAAGAAATGCAGTTGTTTCTAAAATCGAAATGCCAATGTCTTCTTAACTGATTTTCCAGTTGACCAGAAATTCAACTTAAGTTCATTATTTTGGGTCACTGTGCACCTATATAATACAAAATACTTATATCATACATTGAATTGCTCGCTATACCGATGAAATCATTACACTACCTTAAAACGTAGTAAAATACAATAAGATGGAACCGTCATTCTGGATGTCAAGATCTTGACAATAGCTGTACAAAAGAACGGTATAAACACCCATAGGGCGGTGTCGTGTTCCTAAAAATGTACAAACCTCTCTCCCCATTAGAAAAATATGAAAGAATATTGTATTATTTGCACTTGCCATTGAAACTGTCACCTACTCTCGCATCCAGATATGATGGATTAATCTACGTGGAACAGGGACAAAACCCAGTAACATAAAAGAAGCCACAGATCGTGAAATGAATTACAAAAGTCGCCTTTATATATGTGCACAGTAAGATGCGTCTAAAATACAAATATATAATTTTTATTGTATCCATGTGCCTATACACATATATACATAAATGCAAAACAAATTAAAAAACATGGATTAATAACCGATTCTTATTCTATAAGCAAGGTATCAATGTCACTTATTAATGGCAATATTTAACTAAATCGTCAATCATTTAGAAAATAAATGATTTTCGGAAAACTAAGGATATCGGCAATAATGGGAAATAAAATTGGTAAATCCATCGTCAGGAACAGTTGGTTATTATCGACTGGGGGAGATTATTTACTCTAGCGAAAAGTAGGCGGGGTTGTTGTCTGCAGGATATTTTGAGAAAGAATAATGTGGAGATACAAAACATACTACAGAAATAATTTATGAAATATGTTTCGTAGGAAAACAATAGGAGAAAGGAAGGTGCATCTTAACTTTTTACAGATTTCGTATGTACGGACAGGTTTCTTCAAACTCTAATATTTCCGATATAACCAACGATTAAATTCATCACATCCTAACTAATATTTAGAGGTATTTTGTACAGTGCGACTAGCATTTTGAACGAAAATATGCGTTAGATTAGTTACTATAATGATGCACTGGCCTGGAAGATTTATAAATTTAAAACCTACCTTTTTACGAAGTATAAGCAAACATAAGTTGCAAATAGATACACTTCGGAGATGAAACTTGTGAGGTATGTTCAAGCTTACTAATCACAATGATATCTATTGTAAACCAATTTCAAAAGTTTCGAAAGTATTTATTTACAAAAGTTCATAAAAGAGATAATGTTCTAGTTGCACTATATAGAACAAAGTACACTATATATAAAATATTTATTGATGTTCATTTTTAATTTATTGATCGAACACCATTTAATGATCAGATTTAGATTCTCTTGCAAAAGCTCAACATCATTCCAAGATTTTAATATTTATATATTTTCATGTCATTCGCATAAGTACAAAAAATGTAAATAAATGATTTATTAAAGGTTTGTAATTACATAACGAATTACATTTCACTTGCAATTATCACTATTAGCGGACGCGTTTCGACTTATCAAGCCTCATCAGCGCTACTAGGTGATAATTGCTTGTGTTTTGAAGCTGATATATATGTATTGTATCTAGTCGATACAGTCTATGAGAATTTTGAGATGGAATTAACTTAATTATACGAAGGTTTGTTGCCATTTTAGCAATTATTTCTACATTTCGATCGAATTTCAGATCTTCCATGTAAATATGATAAATGATTTATATTTGATATGAACAATACTACACAGTATCCGGAAATCCAGACGCGACAACTTCAGTTAATAGAATTTGGAACATATGTTTCAAGAGCACGATGGCTCTCATTGTTAACCAAATTCCGTTGATATGAACAACAACGAGCCAGACTAGCACTTTGTTCAACGTCGGATAAAAGTAAGAAGTTGCGTGATTTAAAACCATTATAGTGAAAATAGTTGCACTGGAAGTAATTGTAAGATTGTATTAAACGGAGATAATTATAATGCCTTCGCACAGGCCATCAATTGGCGCGTACACTTGCTGCTTGTCGCTAATTATAGTTGACGAATAATAAATAGCAGGATAACATATCTGCTTTCTCGGCATTCGTAAAAACCATTTTTGAATGTTTAACCTACGAAAACTAGCAATAAATGATTGACTAACTGCCAAGCTATTACTTTAAGCCATGTGCAACCTGACATTTAATAATTATTGTTTCTTTCTACTTATCAGCCACATTTCCAAAGCCTACTTGTATGTATATAATTTGCGCTTTTGTTATTATGATGTTATTTATTGCTTAATGAGAAGAATTTAACTATCTAAATATGCAGAAAAATAGAGGTGTTCATTTACAAAAAAAAAAACAACTATCAATCGCTCCTCTTTTGTTTCCAAAATCACAGCATTTTATCTTACCTGATTCCAAAGAGCAGAAAATATTGTAGCAAGTTTTTGAATTTTTTTAAATACGTTGATTCCGACTGAAATAATGAGTGCACAGTGAAAAATCAACCAGTCTGAATAGTCTCTTGGTATATTTACTGTTCAGTTCAAAAGAGGAGCGTCCTCTTCCATTCAAATTTTGGTGGAGGTGCCTAGATCTGACCTTATTTTTATTGTTGCGAGAATTGACGCAATTGTAATGCCTTTGCTTACAAATTACCAGACAAATAGGAACGACAACTATTTGTAGGTTCTATATGCGTAAGATATGTAATAGATCAAGTATTAGAAACTAGTATCAGATTTAGTTACAATTTATGCACTGGTTTAAAACAACGTTAGCGCATTGTCCTGCACAACCTTATAAAAATTGTCTTACTAGTGAATACCTCCAAATCAAACTTTCGGTAATATTTTTTATTACTATGATGCCCATTTTCAGAGTTTTTGTCAGAATAAATTTTGTAAAGAGTGCGAGAAACCCTAGGTTTAGCGAATTTACGCAAGAAAGATTACAGAAGATTACTACTAATAATTTAGGAGGGCAAAATTATGTTACTTTGTCAAAACAAAGCCACATGTTGATTTTACACTACAGTAAATTCATTTAAAGAAAACAGCGTTGGAAAAGATAGGAGGAAATATCTCGGCTTACTATTGGCTGAAATCCGCGATGAAGTTACGCACACCAGAAAGATTTTCGCGCAATGAATTTCAGTTGGATAAAATGAAATATCACTGATAACTGCGTTTTGTATGTTTACTGTAATGTCATTTGTCAAACTCAGTCGTTGCATTCCACTCTGATTCCGCTGCTTTTGTCTTCTATTTTCTATCAAATTATTGTTTGCTTATATTTTCCGTTTTATTATATTTTAAATATTGTCGCCAAAAAAGTTCTTCTCAGAACTCGATTATTGATAATTTGAGGTACGTTCTATCTATTGTAAGCGCAAAAAGGTGTTTATTGGGAATTATGAGAGGGTGTTCAGTGTTTTAATATGGCTGAAGAAGAAGTATTGCCGCAAGATGATAACCCATTAGCGGGACCATAAAAGATTCCTCGAGGAAAACATATCCGCAATGGCCAAAGGTTAATGGCTTACAATCTCCATTCGTATTTGTAGCATGACAAGTAGATGTCACAAGAGACTTCAGACATCACAAGACTTCACAAGATCATTTGATTGTTGTGTAGGTACATGTAATTATAATCAGAACACTTATTACAAATAAACTATTGAAGTTCGTCAGTTGTTTAACCGAGTTTTAACTGGATTGCATTTCTCCTTAAGATTGCACAAATTATACAGCTATAGAAGAAAACACGTAGTTTTTAAATCCCCGGATAAAAAAATAACCAACAAGATTATACATTATAGTTTATGATTTTCCGTAAACTATAATTATCTATTATTTTAATCGGCTGTTCCTATTGAAATAAATTTGAATTTCCCGCTATTTCCGAATATATCCTTATTGCAGATGTGTGATACGTTCGCAGATTACAGCGCCCACTACTGTTTTCATAACGTGAATGGCGTTTATATCTTAACACAATTTGACAAAGAAAAACCGTTATTTCAAAATTTCCAATAATATTTCTCTCTGTGTACAAAATATATGCCTAATAAAACCAAATCAAAACAATAAATACACTGT
Source organism: Osmoderma eremita (assembly GCA_031763485.1). Classification (NCBI taxonomy): domain Eukaryota; kingdom Metazoa; phylum Arthropoda; class Insecta; order Coleoptera; family Scarabaeidae; genus Osmoderma; species Osmoderma eremita. The sequence continues at coordinate 72,130 of JARFOC010000300.1, read as the reverse complement.
TCGGATTACTCCACCCGCACAAAGTATTAATTAATTCGGGACGGCACGTGTTTCAGATTTCCATTATCAAGTCGAATAACCGAATTCGATTCGGTTATTCGACTTGATAAGGAGTAACCCGAACAGTGTGTTTATTGTGCTGCCCCACAGTCCTTGCTATCTTTACTAAATCAAAGCAATTATATCTCTAACTTCTAGTACATATAATACATAATTTCTTCTTTATATTTTCAAATTTCTAAACGAATTTGCCGTTTATTACAAACTAGCAAGCCAACGATCTATCTGATGTACTTAACGCTGATCGGTTTACTATAAAATGAAACAAGTAATCCTTTCATGCATATATGCATAGATTTACGCCTTTCCAACAAAAAAGCCTGTCAATCTCGTTCATACGCTTTACCACAATCGCATCGAAAGCGATTTGATTGAAAATAATCGGAAACGACACACAGCGAGAAATATAAAAACCTATCTTGGATAGCTTGAAAATTAAATAGTTAGATAGTCAAATTTGTACCTCAAACTATTTTATTTATCAACACCGATAGCTCGGATTGGAATTAGGTTTAATTAAATTCACAATAATCCATCGTAAAAACTAAAAGTACGGCGTAAAAAAATTTCTGATTAACCGGTTGAGAAACAGAAGTAAACATTCAGACCTCTCGCCATCCTATATAATATTACCGATCATGTCAAACGGAGAACTTTCACCTATTTGATCTACCGCCGGCCGGCCGCATTTAGAGGATCGTCCTTCGCGTGTCAAGAACACCGGTGCATCGATCCACAGCCGTAGATCGCACACGTTCTGCTGTCCGAAGATTTGAGAAGGGCCAAAGTAGGTATATATATCTATACGAGGGAGTTTCAATAAGTACTAAGACTACCCTATAAATTTCCACGATATTTCAATGCAAAGTTTTATTTATTCCACATAATTTTCTTTAAGATTTGGACTCCTCGCGCATGAGGGGAGCTAGGTGCAACCACTGCATCGACTGCTGTGTGTGGTCGCCACCAGTGGCTCAAGTCTGCCAGAAGTGGTCGCCACTTTTCTCTGCAAATGACCCTGGCCATTGCTATTCTCATGATTATGTTATAAATCGAACATGTATATTCAAAGAAAAATTATTATATAAGTATAAGGTAAACAAATAGATTCATAATAGAAAAATAATGAAAATTTTGTGCATAATGTGTAGAAAATTATGTGATGGAAGATTACATATAATATCATTGAGTGAGAGATTATTAATACAAGTAAAACAATGTTAACTGGTATAACTAAATTAGGTATGCCCGAAAGTAGGAGTGAATTTTGTAATATTATTCTAGACATGATAATTTTTGATGTTAATATTCTCGAAAAAAGATTCTTGCCAATAGCCGGCACGTACCTTCAAAAATGGGATCACACAACACCTCTGATTGTGTAAAAAAGAAAAATAAAAAAATACCCTTACCACCTCGAAGAGTGAAGAACTCCTTGAAAATTTTGGATAGGTTTTTAGTCGATTTATGAAAAGGTAGCTTAACAAATTGTTTTTTTTAACCAAATTGTTTATCATATCCTTCTGAAAACCATTGTATTCCACGATTTGTATGAAGTAATTTAATTCTTTCTTGTATCGTTCCTTTGTCAATGGAAAACAACAAACGATGAATTAGAAAATTAAAGCTAGCTACTTTGTGCTGAAAGCAATGATTTGAATCCGCTGTTATAAATCG
>JARFOC010000300.1:56034-70293 GCA_031763485.1 Osmoderma eremita | reverse complement strand
ATGCAATAAGCTGTCTACTATCCATGCTACGCATGTAGGCTCTACGTTGAGCGTTAGGTCGTACAATTAGAAAATGTCGCTAGTGTACTTACTACATTCGTAATTGCCTCTTCAGTTGCATCTGTCGGTCCTGTACATTCTCAATGTTACTCTGCAACATCATATTTTTAATAGCATTTAATGGTGACTAAAGAATATGGAGGCAATAATTCTTCTACGTGACCACACCTATTTGAAGATTATATCTTGACCAATCTGTAATTTTGTTATTTAATGAACCCAGAGAGGGGAAACAATGCTTCCTAAGAAAATAATGTGATAAGTTGTTGACCAATGTTACGTATAATCTACTGTGTATACACATTCTCTGTGATTTCGACAGAAGTGGAGAAATGAAAAATAAGAATTTCTGAAATATACGCACTTGATTGAGTATGGAGATTTATCAACTTAATATTTACAATTAATACATTCACTATTAGAATGCTTTGCCGGACATACTATTATCCTAGTATCAGTGCACATCTGCGGTAATTTTATGAATTAGTTAATGGCCACCATTTTGTAACGGGAGTTGTCACAAAATCTGTTCACTATAGAAGTCTATGCCGCCCACCGACTACGGAGTGTGTGTCTCGTAGTGATAACGTAGCATTTATCCCACTCTCTCCTTCTGGCTTTGTATACACTCCATTAGAAGTATTGTCATTCTTTCTTATAAATGCCCAAAAATGTTCGTATCATATTACCCAAGTAGATACCAGGTTCATCCTTTTCCCTCTCTAATTGGTAAATTATTAATTTTAATGAGTTATAAGACAATTGATCAAATTCCTTGCCCTAGTAGTGTAAGATATAAAATTTTGGACCTGGGAATTCTAGTGACAAGTCGGATGACAAAAATTTGTCGTAAAATGGACGCGTTTTAAGCATTAGTTGTGGATATGACTATTCAATTTCCGTATTTTATCTTTCGCTCCTTTATGGTATTTCACTCTTCAATTCTATTTTCACCAACGAGTTGCGCTATCTGTTTTAATTATCTTCCACTTTTATATTGTTTGTAGATATATTTTAGAATTTCGCTACGGAAACAAACAAACAAGAGAACCCTCAAGGGGTTGAGGCTCGCAGTTTATCAGGTCACCGCGACCGTTACGGCGTTCATTTGTTTAGGAGTCGGGAGATAAGCCACGACGACAACTGACGGTCTTCCGCATGATGAGGGTCCCGACTAAACAGTTGCATCTTGTTTGCATTCATCATGCAGTGGCCGGCGGTCGTGCTGGGCTTCGCTTTGACATCGAATTTTGCTGGTTTTCGTTATGGACGGAGTAGTTTTGAACGGCCAAGTAGACTATGGGATGACGTGGTGTTTTTACGTGTTGTTTGGATTTTGCGCCGCTTGTTAGTTAGCGTTCCGTATTCCGTTGATAACTCTGGCTTGTTGTTCGGATTTTGGTTCCGTTTATTAAATGTTGTGCGAGATTTTTGGACATTGATCTGATACTTTCCATCAGAGTAATTGATAATCTTGTTTATCTAGTTCCGTATACGAACAGGATAGCATTTGGTTACTTAGGACAGGGGATATCCTACAGAGATTTAATAACGAGTTAGATACGTTTTCAGTGTAATGAAAGCTAATGCAGACAATGTTATGTTATTAAAGATTTACTAGAGTTAATTTAGGAATCTTAAGCCAACTCTTAAGTTTTTTTTTTTAAATTCATGACCAATAACATGGAACTATTTTAATTTTAATGATGGTCGTGTAGTACATATTGCAAACAAAGATTTACTAGGGTGTTGCGAAAGCCAACAGATATCAAGGACCATCAAGAATTCATGATCTTCAAGATTAATTTGACGATTTTTCTTTAAAGAACAAATAGTAATAATAACGTCAAAAAGATCTTCCAATGCTTTGAACATTTTTCTTGTCGTAAATCGAAGAAGAGAGAAATCGGTATCTATTGGTCTTCGCAAGATGGATCAACCAACCACACCACTCGGATTTCGATGGATACCTTACTAAAAAATTACACCATAGGGGTGTAGTTTTTAGGCCTTTAATTTCTCGCAATGGAATTTGGATTAGCCCCCAAAGTCATCGGAGATTATCGTTAGACAAATTGGTGTCACATGGACTGAAGGTCATTGGGTGTAATGGTAATTAGTTCGATGAATAATAGTGTATTATTGTTTCTTAATAAATACAGTGGAACTTCCGTATTGCGAATTTATAAATAGGGAATTTTTCTATTTAACGAATGCCCAGTAAAAATAATAAAAGAAATTTGGGAATTTCACAGTAACACATATATCTAAAAGAAATAGTCAAACCTTGTATACTCTGTAAATTCTAGGAATTATTATGCCAGAAAATAAAAAAGCAATATAATAAGTTATTTGGTTCTTAGTTGCACGTTGCACTTCAAAGTGGTAGGTTACTTAACGTCTACGAAAATGTGGAAACGTTAAATTTAAACAACAAACTGAAGGTACTAGAAAACATTGATAAAGGCATTAAGAAAAAAGATGTTGCGATAAAATTCGATATTCCCGCAAGCAGTTTATCGACTATAATTAAAAATCCTGATTCAATTTTAAAAGCCCTGATAGTGCAGGGCGTGAGAAAAACGGATTTAAATTTTTTGTTTTGAAGACGTTGATGGAATGGTATTAGAGTGGATACATATGGTTCGCAATAAGAACGTTTCTGTGTTCCTGGTCCTTTAATAAAACAAGTTTCAACAAGTTCGCTGAATCCCTTGGACATCGAATCTTGCAAGCAAGCAACGGTCGGCTTTATAAATTTAAAAAACGGCACGACATTGCTGAAAGAGTTATCAGTGGTGAAAGCGCGGATGTTGATGAACAGGGAAAATAAAACATTGAAGCAAATATTGAAGGACTGCAAGCCTGAAGACATTTTTAACGCTGACGAAACAGGTTTATTTTTTAAATGTGTACCCAATAGAACTTTGACATTTGAAAATGATAAATGTTTCGGAGGAAAACAGAGTAAAGAGAGAATCACGGTAATGATTTGAGCGAATATGACTGGAAGCGAAAAACTGAAACTTTTGGTTATCGGATAAAGTAAAAATCTAAGATATTTCAGAGGATAAAATCATTGAAAGTAGATTATAGTTTTAACAAAGAGGCATGGATGACTAGCGAGATTTTTGAAAATTGGCTACTAAAATTAGTTAAACAATTTAGTATGCACCATGGAAAAATAGATTTAATTATTGACAACTGTCCTGCACATCCCTCTGCAATTTCAAGCAAACTGAAACCGTACAGCTTTTCTATTTTGCTCCAGACGTGATCTCGTAACTTCAGCCCACGGATCAGGGAATAATAAAAACTGAAAAAAAAATCATTATCGTAATAGGGTGTTAGTGAAAATTATAAATGCAATTGAAAATAACTCTACCCTTATTAATCAGACAATCAACCTGCGAGAATACGTTTCTGATTTTGCGAAAATGTGGACGCATCAAGTAAGCGAATCTACCATTAAGCATTGCTTCGCAAAAGCAGGATTCTGTGAAATGTCAGATGACTGGGATGAATTGCCACTTTCCGAGATAAGATATTCTTGGACAACACTGCAATCGTCTGGTCATATTGATTTCAACATTGCATTTGAAGATTACCTTGTTGTTGATGAAAAAATTGTTGCAACTGAATACAATCTCATTGATGAGGACATTCTAAAGGCTGTACCTGATTATCAAGGAGCCGAAATAACCAACGATGATGAATATGAAGACGATTCGAATGAACCTGTAAAAAAATGTACACGCGACGACATGATCAAAGCTTTTGAAACAATTCGTCATGGGCTACAATATTATGAAAATGTCCCTGTAAATATTTTAGTGCTCTGAATAAATTCGAGGCATATTATGAAGAGGAGACACTTTTTAGCCGTACTGTTCAAAAGAAAATTACTGACTTTTTTTGCTGATTAATGAATCAGTATGTATGTATATATAGGTGCATTTATGATGTACATATGTCGAGAAATATATAGGTATCAGGTATGTGTTATTAAAAAGAATAAACCTATATGGCGTATTTTAGATTGCCTCATTTGTAATATACTCCTGGAGAGCTTTAATTTTATAGGTAACACGACCCCATGCGAATAAGAATCACGATTATAGGATGCGGCAGTACCAAACATTGTGGGAAATCTTCTATATACATATATAAGATTGTTTAAGTTGTGCTCTACTGACAAAGAACTTTAATTTTATACTTAACAAGACCCCATTCTGATAAAATTGCGTTTTTCTTGAATGCAGCGGAACTAAAAAAACTTTTGCAAAATTTTGATATCCATACATTCATATATCCAAAAACATTTTCTTCTATTTATCGAAATTTCCCTTATTTGGTTATCTGATATTACTAGGGAATAACAACTTGCTAAGTATCAAGCAACCAAATTCGAAAGAATGATGGTTATATTTGATGTAATTTGTTTTGTTTGAGAAAAACAAAAAATGGAGAATGGAGTCAATACTAATCTCTGATTACCTCTACCATCCAGTAATATGTGAATATAAGCAAAAGTGAACTTTTGCATCTTTAGATTTTCTTTCGATTTTTCCAGTTCGAAAACCTACATCCAGCAACTTCTTAGAGTTACTAAAACGAACCTAGCAGTGAACCATAATTAATATTTATAAATCGGATAACCCATACGGGATAAGAGGATGATCTCGATTTTTATTCTTTGGAAGAAAAGCTAAGACGTGAGCACGGAGAAAGAGATAGATCCGCAAAGCTGGGGTGATCTTTTCACGCCTTAGAAAAGAATAAATTGAGTCTGGACCGTGGTGCGGGATTTTCGCAGATCAAAGGGCCGAAGAGGGCCATAAAGCCGAAGCGCGGAGGACTCTTTGTACCGGCCCCCCTTATATATACATACCCGCCGAGCCACAGAACACGCCGATATTATTCGCCGACGCCTCGGGGCTTTGCTTTTCACCCGTTCGGCGTATCCGATGCAGTGTTTGCCGAAGCTCCCAGAATCGAAGCAGCCGGTAATGATACGCTGGCAGCGAGTTTTCCTTTTCGGAAACGAGTCCACGGTTTTCCGATAGACTTGGCCGTTGGGGGAGTCCTCCTCGCTTCGACCGGCGTATGGATGGTAAAATTCTTTCCGATTCCATTTCGATCCTGAAAAGGTATTGTTGAATATGTGTCCGTGTGTGTATTTTAAGGTATTACGGTTTTTGTGTGTTGACGCAAGGCGTAAGGCGGGTGTGTGCTTAAAGCTTTGAAAGTGATTACGCGAGGAAGGTGAAGTTCAGGTTACTTACCACCCTGGGAATTGGATTTGGTAGGTTGCGTCCCAGAGTAGTTTCTGTTTTATGGTTTTTATGTGTTTTATTGCTTGAACGAAAAGACTGGCACTTCTAATTTCCAATTAATCTCTTATGGTATCATTTCTTATCTTATCGAAATTCCAAAACTCCAAAAACTTCTGGAAGCAGGGTCAGTATAGCATAAACATTGACATTTACAAAACGATAGAGATAGATGGACGAAGTATTATCCACTGAAAGAGTGGATATATACATGCACAGTGTTGGCGTACTAGAATAGATAGAAAGAGAATAATAGTAATGATATTATTAGTACTTTATTGTCCAACAAGTTACAATCGAATATAGGACAAAAATCAAGCAGAGTAGATACAAACAAAAAAGTGATACAAGAAAAATTAATCCAAATAAAGATAAATCCTTAAACAGTAACATAATGATACACAAGAGATATGGAAGAGTGGATATTAAAAGAACAACAAGCCGTTCTTGCAATGCTTAAGAGGATGTGGAACTCAATAATATAGAAGACCAAGACCAAAATTCCAATCTTCAACAGCAATGTGAAAGCCGTTTTTCTATATGGCTGCGACACGTAGAATGTAACCAGCAACCTTATAAACCCCCTGCAAGTGCTTGGCAATAAATGTATCAGAAAAATATTACCCATCTTTTGACAAAGACACCATGAAAACAAAAGCACTTGATTGGAACCCCCAGGGAAAGCGTAGCAGGAACATTAACCACAACAGAGGTCCAAGAGGTCGGAAAATCATGAGAAGATCATGAGAGGACTGAAACACTTTACCCAAAATTAGATCTCATGGAAGTATCTGAGAACCTTCTCGTAGTTGGTACGTTCTTGGTCAAACCGTTTCATATGTGTCAATATGGCACACGATATAGAAACTAGATTGGAGCAGGTAGTTTAATTTCCAGGTATCATATTCTAGGTTACTTTATGTTGAGATCTCATGGAAGTACCTGAGAACATTCTCATAGTTGGCACTTTCTTGGTCAAGCCGCTGCTTATATGTCAATTTAACACACGATATAGAAACTAAGTAGGAGCAGGTACACGACATAACTGATTTAGATGATCTTCGTAACCGGGTTGAGGCAGCTGGGGCGACAATTCGACGGCAAGACCAAGACCTAGTAAATTATCCCAATTCATGAATACGTCAATACTTTGCGTTCAACAACACGGCGATAACTTTGAACAACTAGTGTGAAGTGGATTCCATTAAAAGCATAAAAAAGTGTTTAAATTAATATGCTTAATCACCACTTAAAAATTTTAAAAAAATAAGTAAAATTCTTTTTTACACAATAATATCTCTCTTAATACGCAACTTTGTTAAGATATTTTTACGTTAATGACCTTACTTTAAGATGTTTAATCAGCACTTGAAAATAAAATCACAAGACCGTAAACACGCTGTATAGGATACATTATTGCAAAATCTATTGCAAATGAGTTCTGTTCAGTTCTGAGTGTATATAATGTTGGTGGGGTATCTTTTAGTAGCATGTTTAGGTAATTCTTCTCTAAACGCTTAATCATTCTAAAGCATTTTACAAGATTACATTAGCAAATTAACAAAATAGATATTTTATTATCACATTTGTTAATTAGATACTTTTCTCACACACCCTTGCTCTTAATTTCTTATTTTCATTAAGCTGAAGCACGAAATGCTCGCTCCGGTTTAACTAAATTTCCATTTCATACTTTGTCCGTATTTTAAATTTAATATTTAATTATTCGAAGACATTTTATCCTTTTATTTTTCGCAACTTACCGTACGCCCCTCCTGAATACTTAACACACAATGTTACATCTCTTGCGGCAGTCGTAGAGTTTATTACGACCGGAAACAAAAAACTAAAGGAAACTTTTCAAATTCATACACACTTGAGCTCGTACCTCTTGATGAGCGAACTTATTTTTCGGGATTAAAAGTTGAAAAAGCTTTCTACCGGCTGAAATTCGCACGTTCGGCGTATACCTGATTAAGTTTAAATTTAGTCGGGGGGGCTTAAAAGTTTTCCGCCAATTTATACCGGCTCCGTTACGTGCGTGGAAATTCTCTTCGCAAATTTAGTCCACTGGTATATTTGCCGCTTATACGGCCATCTCTAAACCACCCTTCCTTATTACAGGAAAAGCTACGGGATCAAAAGAAAAGATTGCGCGGATTCGAGTGTTACCGATAATCCACCTTTTTTCTCATCGAGTTAATGGTGCTACTATCCTTTAAATATTGTACTGGCATTCGCTGTTGAATGTTGGGAAGTTGCTCGTTTCAAATATACACCTTACACGGTTAATCGGAAGATCTGCTGCAACGGTGTTATAACGCCGGATAATCTCGATTACCACGCGTTAGAAACGTTCCTAAACTCATTACAGATTTATTCGGTATTATCTGGTAGCGTACGTTGTGGATGACTGCAGATTAAATGGATTCCGCTTCCTGCCAGGTTGTGCAAAGCATCTTAAGACGAGATACGTTTAAGGTAAAGAAAGGTAAAGAATATGGTAATTAATATGGAAATTTTGACTACTATTTGCGTTGTATTTAAAATGAAAAATCAACCTTATACACGTATGCTCACATCGGAACGGGGGATTGCTTTGTGAATGGCAACCATGCATTTGAGTCTTACTGATAACCAGAGATATCCAGTCGCAGTATATCATAAACCGAGTAAGGGTATGCACGCATGTTCGCTCAATCACGTAATACTATGTAATTTTACAGTATTCTCAGACAACGGTAAAAAGTACAGTTTCTTATATTCATTTTGTAGCTGCTATGCAGGAGGACGAAAAAGTAATTCTAAGTAGGAAAATAAACAAAGATTCTTATTAAATTAAACTAAATAACAGTAAACTCCACAATAATATAATTTATAGGGGTCTTACATAGACTATCGGGATTATGTACGCTAAAGATGAACTTGTAGCTACTTGTTGATAAATAATAAGAATCGTCCTGGACCACTGTGCGGCGTGGGCACATCGGTGAGACCTAAGTATATGTGTATACACATTTGATTGATATGTGGCATTTAACCCTAGAACACAAACCTGATTACAAAAAAAAACGTTAATACAAACCTTCCTAAAATTTACGACTTAAATCAAAAATGATTGGTGATTAGTGGTCATTCTTCCCATTTTAGATGGACAAAGGGCGCATATTGTGCGTTTTCCTTTCTCGGTAAGTATAGTTGATACCCTATTCTGCCAATGGCACCGAAATAAACCAATTGTCCATGGTTATGTTGCGATTACTACCATGAATACTTTGTGTCAGTTCTGTCACATGGTAGTCTGCCAATGGTTGACCATTTGTATTTGTTGATTTTCCTACGTATAGAAAAGCATTTATCATGTACTTTGTTGTAGTATCACAGAGCATTACTATTTTTATACCGTTCTTCGCCGGTTTATTTGGGGTGTATATTCGAAATGGACAGCGCCCTCTAAATGCAAGTAATTGCTCATCTATTGTGACATACGAAGTAGGTTTATAGGACTTTGCGCAGTTTTCTATGAATTCGTTCCATATTTCACGTATTGCAGCAAATGAATCCGTTTTTTTTACGCAATCATCTAGTTTGCTTATCATCGAATCGAAGACAAGATAATGGAATTAGTAAATAAACAAGAAACTGCATCTATAGGGGCATCCGTTTTTGTCGCCTCATTTTGCGTTGACTGGAAAAAATGTATTATATTTCATGCAGGTTTGCTTCCACGCCTTGACTTGCATTCAAACGTCCAACAGTGCTCATTCTTACCTCTCAAACTTATTTTAGAAGGTACAACTATATTGGAATTTATTCGCACAAGTTGAGCTAACGGTATATTATCTTCTTCGTCTATAAAATTTTCCTCATTATTATTGGTAGTAGCCATATCAGTAATATTATTGAAATTCCTTGGAGAGTTATTGTCTTTGGTTCCATTGTCGTTATCACTTATTTTATCAAACGCAATGTGTAAACAATCATCTTCACTATCACTGTTTGTATCTTCCATTAGTTCTTTTTCTTCACCATCATCGATTTCGCTAGTATTTTCATTGAATTCCTCGTCATCATCTTCATACAACTATTTCTGCGTCTAAGAATGGACGTCGCCTTTCCCACCTCACACCATTTTACTTCAAAAATTATTATAGGGAATATTTGTTTTACAAAAACACTTACATGATCACAAACTCCTCGTAAATTTTACGACTATAAGACTAATAATTATTATTCTAGATACACCACTAGTGATATATTCGACCTACTGCATTGGTTTACTGAATAACGAAAAGTCGTTAAACGGCAGATGCATTGATCTGCAAATTTCGATTATATTCGCGAATAAGTAATATGGCGGTCGTCGTAATTACGAAGGTTTGATAACAAATGATATCATTCGTAGCACCGAGATTTATTCTGGACTGCTAAAAGATTAGGTAGCAAACATATGCTAAATGAATATAGAATAAAGAAAAAACTATATAATTTACTAATATCTAATGCAAGAAGAAGAGTACAATATGGAGAAAATCAGTAAATTATGAAACAAATCTAGAGCAGCAGCGATGGGCAACGGTTAACAAGGAAATAGGTAGAAGTTGACGTGGACTAGTACAACTAAAAGATAATGGCGACATCATTTCAACCCCACTAGCCGTGGATGTGTTTGGTCGTTATTTCAGCACCATCACTGTTAAGTTGATGAGTGACTGCTTTAGTGATGTTTCAAAACTGATAGATTGAGAATATATTGAGAAATGCTAGAAATTCTGGGAGTAATTAAGCTATTGAAGAAGAGGAATCAACTTGGAGCCGATGGAGTTCTCACCATTACTATTAATTATCTACTGGAGCCCCTAAGGTATTTGTTTAACTGGTCGATTCAAGAAAAGAAATACCCTAAAGCTCGGAAGACAAAGCTAGTTGTGCTGATACATAACAAGAAAATACAAATCCTCGGTCAGAAATTATAGAGGGGTGTCAATAATTCTAAAAAATCTTCGAATGCAATATATTCGTAATCGAATATATTGCAGAGTATAATAGGTCGGTAGCTTCCGCAGTTGCTCCCACTTTGCTTTGCTGGCAGAATCTATCAACCAATTAGTTGATCGAAGAACAATTCAACATAGTGCCCTGTATCATTGATAAAGAACACTATGTTGTTGGATTGTTCTTTGATCTCTCGATCGCATTCGATACTGTCATACGCGAGTTTATGTTGGAAAAGCTGTATACCATTGTCATTCGCATCGCTCTGTTGGAATGGATCCTGCATGGAATGCAGTTCGATGACCGAAAGGATAGGACAACATTCGTCCATTTCCCATGACGTTTCCCTGGGCCTCCCTCGGGAATCAGAGATGGGTCCTCTTCTTCTTAATGTATTTGTGAATGATTTGGTTGATCATGTGTTGACTGAGGATACTATTATGTTTGCCGACGATACGTCAATGTTAGTGCGGATGCTGAGGATGATTTCAGAGCTAGAGTATTAGCTTTGGTTAATTTGTTTTGTGAGCCTACAGCTGCGTTAACACTAGAAACGACGTTTCGCCTCGGCATGATCTCCGTTACAATTTGTTAAAATAATCAGAATTGTGCAAAAAGATACAATGCATAATATTATATATCTCGTTGCATTCTAGGTCACATTTTAGGGTGTTCTACCTTTAGTACCTTTTCTGCAACAATTTCACGTGAAGGATTATTACTCATAAAATGGAAAGCAACGGGAGGAATACGAAATAAAGCAACGGAGACGATATCGTACATTGCTGCTATCCTACAGAAAATAAAAGTGTAAAAGGCTCCAATCTATCGTACCAGGACCGTGAAGTGGTATATATAGAATCCGAGCGGACAGAAATTGAACACGTTATTTTAAAATTGTGTCCGCACGAGCGTACCTATTTCACAAGAATGACACCAATAACTGTGTAAACGTGGCAAAATTCAACTACGGATTTGCTTCTTTCTAAAACGATCCCGCGGTCTTGCAAATTCAAATATATTCCGGACTGATACAATTTCGTATTCAACAGACAACTTTTATGTTATCGCTGCTAAAGAACTCAATAAAGTCTTTTGACTTTACAATCTACTATCGCAATTCCTCGCCAGCGCTTTAGTGTCAGACTCCAGCAGAAGAACTGGCAGATGACACGAAATAACTAGCAACAGATTCAACGACTGTCGCACGGGAACTCTGGAATATTGCGGGTCGGGAATTGTGACCTCGTTTTAGCCTTCCACCTCCACCGTCGATCCGGCGAGGAAATGGATTTCGAGAGGACGCCACGAAGACGTTGTGCTCTGTGAAAATGTGATTTAAAATCGGCGGGAAAAACGCTATGGTTGCGGAACGCCTTTTAACGGTTATTTCTATTAAGCCGTTCGCGATCGATGGAGGCGGCGAAGGGTGAATTCAATCTCCACTAATTATCACCGGGAACCTGTAGCAACGTCACCATCATCAAAGGCCGCGGGTATTGGAAGGTGTGGGAATAACCGATATTGCGGAATGAAGTGATGGAGATGCGATGCGGTTTGATAATTATAGCTTTTGATCGTTGGACGGAAATAGACTTTGAAAGTGGGGCCGTAGAAAAGAGAAAAAGATAATATTATATACGGTGGTGTGATTATATAGGGTGGAGCAGGGAAACTTCCCTAACTTTGAAGATGAGTAAAAAAGAAACTAGAAAAAGTAGAACAAATTTATTTTTTTGTTTCAAGAAAGCAATATTGGAAGTTTATTTCGTTAAGTTTTAAAGGCAAAAGCGAGTTGCCCCATAGACCACACCATTTTGGCAACTGACAGGTCACAGATTGAAGCTTCCTATTACTGCATCACTTAAGCCTATTCCCACCCTTCTACGATCTCAACTTACATCACAATGGCCTACTGTATGTAGAGATGTTTCCCTGACCCACCTTGTATGTTAGACAATATATGAGGGAATATTGCTAAGTACTTAACCTACTATATAGGTTTTCACTATAATATCCAACATTTTATTTATTCAACATAATTTCTTTTAAACCTTTGACGTTTAACGGAACATTCATAAAGTAATTCTAAGCCATTCTTCTTTCTTGTCTGCAAACTACTCCTCAACGTCACATATGACTTAATCATTTGCCGAAAATATTTTACCCTTCACATGTTTTATGAATTTCGGTAACAAAGATATTCCGACGGTGCTAAATTCGGATAACGGGGGAGTGGTCAACCAATTCAAAACCAATTTCAGCGATTTTTAAAGTGCAATCAACGACCTGCGAGAGCAAACCTTTGGCAAGCCGTTTTCTGAACACGGAATTTTTTGTGTCCTAGAGAACCAGAGTCATAGTGATGGATTCATGTTTCGCCCATAGCAACAAGTTGATCTAAGAAGCTTGAGGAATCTTCTTCAAACCGGCGGCAGATTTCCTTCAACGTTCCAACGCGTTTCTGTTCAGCATTGAATCATATCGGAATCCATTTGGCCGAAAGTTTTCTCATGCACAAGTCGTAATGAACGATGCGAACAACGCGTTCATAGGAAATTTGCAATGCATCTGCTATACATCTGAGCCCAATTCATTGACCGTGAGAGATCAAATCATACATAGAATCAATGTTCTCCGGAGTGGACACAGAAACTGGTTTTCCCGAGCTGTGTTCATCTTTTCAATCTCATCCTCTCAGTCCGTAACATAGTTTTTAATAGCGATATATGAAGGACACTGTCTTATACATTCATACTTTTGTACTTCTTGATTCATAGCTTCTATTTGCTTATAATCCTCCTTTGTTGCCTTAAGGTTACGTCATCAGCATAACTTACAATTTGATGACTTCTAGACATGTCCTTATCTGTTCATCTGTCCTTCTCTAGTATAATATTAACAATAGAGTTGATAAAGGGTCCCTTTGTTTAAGTCCCGCTTTGATCTCAAACTCTCTGGGGGCTTTCAACTATTCTATACGTTGCAAATAAATATAAACCGTAGTTTAAAAGCTTAATCTTGCCAAGTAGGAACTTCTTAGAATTGTAAACACCAATAAATCACAAACCAGAATTATTTCTTAAGTTTTAATTTTTCTCGGTGGACTCCTACGTTGAACGCTGCTGTTGTCATCGGATCCAGGAGAGCTCGCATCTTTCACATTTTCAATTTCCCTTCTCACACAGTGTGGCGGTCTCAATTCCCTAGCGGCACTAGCTCAACGTCGAACGTTATTTCAATATGATTGCTCGATCTCAAAATCGTGACAGGGAATTCTTATTGGGAAACGTCACTCGTGTGGAGAATTGGCGTTCACTTACATTTTCACGTTACATTTTCCAAGAGCACTTGTCTCGTCGCAAAGGTGTAGCTTTTCTAGTTGCCATACGTCAAAATCATAGTAAGCCGTAAGAAAACGAACGACCATTTTTTTGTCGACTGATTCGGAATCTAACTAGGGTAGTTAGAGTCAGGTTTTGGGATTTGGGGTATCAGGTAAATTATTAACGTCGAAATCAATTACTGGCGGAGATTACCGCGCTTGTATTGTTTCGGTTAAGTGGATTACATTAAGGGATTTGTGATCTGACAGAATGGATAATGTTTCCCTTTGGGATAGAACGTTACAGACGTATTATTTGTTCAATTGATATTTAGATGTACTTTATTATGCGTGAGCTTCGCACATCAGTCTAATTGGACACCGATGTTTCGTTAAAGTTAACATAGAAAAAGATAGATTGAGATATATAGTGATGTATTTCAAAATGCTAATAACATACTTTATTGGCGAATTTTGAATAATAATAATAATTACAAACTTAGGTTCTGTTGTACATGTCAAATTGACACGAGCCTGGCATTTTCT
>JARFOC010000300.1:34134-55934 GCA_031763485.1 Osmoderma eremita | reverse complement strand
TTTATCGATTCGATAAAGTTATGGAACCGATAGCTATCGAACCGATAAAGTGACCTTTCAGAAACCGGGCATAAGACGCTATAACTTTGAAACGAAACAAGACATGATCGGACCTATATTCATAACAGTTTTTCTTTCTTAGAATCCCATCAGCGATCGTCTACCAAAATATTTCGTAGAACTAATAAATCAATAGCTCTGTTCCAACACCTACTTTATTGACGGCTCGTTATGACGTGAACCAATCGGACAACAAATTGGAGTCCTTAAGAACAGAAAGAGGTTTTCTGATTGGTTCACGTGATCACGAACCGTCAGTAAGTTGCGTGTTGAAACAGATCTATTAAGGAGCTTATTGGCAGTTTAAAGAGGTATGACATAACCGTTAATATTATTTAATACATATCGGTAATCAGTAAACAAAACGTATGTATAAAGAGCTAATGCGGTTTTTTTTAAAAGCACCCAATCCATATATTGTATCACCGAATTGTTAAAGATGCCGTCATCATAAAATGTAAATGCAAGAAGCCTATATCTTAACTATTTCAGTATTTAACAGCCGCGCAGAATTTCAGACAGAAATTATACCAATATTAAACTGATATTTTTTCCAAAGTTTCATTCTACTAAAATATAATTATTGTTCCCCCATGCAAATACCCAGAAAGTGAAGAGCCAGGAATACATTGAAGAAATAAAAAAATAATCATGTGAGTGTGGTAAATTACTAAAACAGTATTTACCAAAAACTTACAAATTTAATATAAAGCAATCAGATTATAAAATTTTATCTATAATAGACATGCATTGATTCAATATAATGTAGCGATTCAAACAGGAATAATAGATTTACCGGAAAATTATATACTTTTTCTAAATTTCTCCCACATTCATAATAGAATACAGTCCCCGCGCCAACTACAAGAAAACTTTCCTAGCAATTAACTTACTCTCTTCTGTCCTGGTTTCGATTCCCGGACGATGTACTCGTCATCGCACTGGAGGTAATCTTCCATGGTTCTGGACTGTCTGAGGGGCTTGTTTGTGCCATCGAGTTTGGCTAGAACATAGAAAGGGAACTTACACAAGCAGCGTTGGCAAACGCCATGACATTTTATAAAATAATAAGTTAATCGCTATCCAGAGGTCAAGATTATGCATTGTGCATACGCTGCAACGCTGAATAAAAATTAAAAAAACGAAAAACAAGATCCACTTAGTTTTTCTTTTGTCTAATGCCCAGAATCACAGGCTTATATAGAAATGTAACTACCCGTTCGCATATTTACAAATATTAATGCAAATCGCAATAAAAATCAGTACTGAAAAATCGTTCTTCTTCCGGTAATTGCGAATCTTGAAGCAGAACTCTGCCACAAGACAACCAAAGAAAATATGTCTATACAACAAGTTTCAAACAGCCCTCGCAAATTTTCGTAATAAAACGGTTCTTAAAATATAAAAAAAAATCAATCAATCGATAGAAAAGCAATGCGTTCAAGAATCTAAACGAATTCAAACTTCAATTGCAATGAAATATGTATACGCAATATAAAGCTTTTAGGTTTGCTGTCAGAGATAAGTACATGAACAAATTTATTTTCAACAGTCGAAACTTCAATGTCCATTTTAAGGAAAATGCTAAATGAACACCACAAATATGTGATGATAAATACTACGATAACATTGTTTCGTTATAGTGCAATAATAAAATAACGAATAAGTTGCTATATTTAAAGTTTAGGAACAATCGACACAAAAGTGTCGACATATTTCACACAATATTTCAAAATGTGATTAAAAAATAATAATAATAGTCGCTCGTGTCGTCAGCTTCGCCCTAGCTGAAATCCGTTTACAAAAGAATATTATACGCACTGAGGAGTAAAATTGATTTCATAGCTATGTATCCAAGACGGCAAAAATATCACATCACATGATATAAACTAGTACTCCTCATAGGAACACTGGTTTTATCGAATGAAAACGGGAGAAATGTTAAGGCTTAAGTGAGCAATCATCGTTATGTGACGTACTTCTTCCGTTAGACCTACAACAATGACATCAATTTCGCTCATCAGCATGTATATAACAACAAGGAAAATAAGACACAGACATAATTAGTTGGTCCTCCAGTCAGTTCAGTTAATAAACTTGAATCAACTATCTAGAATAACAAAAAAATCTGGATAATTTTATCCAGACAAACCGCGAGAAAAACAGATATAATCAAGGATAAGTATTATTTTCCAAGATGGATAGAATTATTTATTAACCTACATAATACGAATAATATTAAATAAATTAAAGTAGTTCTGATTCATAGAAAATTACTATTCGTTATTTTTTAACGTTCAATTCTTTCGCGATTGTCTCATCAAAAAGAAATGGACAATTTCAAATTTATATCGCAATAATAAGTGACACATGACAGACATGATTACGTCTTAATACAAGCACTATTTAGACAAATTCAAGTTTCTCTTCAAGTTTTTTTTTTGTTTCAATGGCGAAAATCAGGTTAGCCACACCAACAAATATGAGAAATATCCGATTTTACCCGACCAATACGTAAGACAGCGTGGAATATTCACGAAGTAATGCAACTACATGCAAGTAAAAACATAAACCGGCCAACACAACGTTGGTTGTTAAACGACTTTGTGAATTGTGATACAAGTATTTTGTTTATTAACAAAATGGTACGAACGATTAACGAAAATACATACAAATGGCCATTGTCATTGATAATTATTATTATATAAAATATCATAAAGTTGTACACAAATCAACAGTAAAGAAATCGGAAGAAATGAAAACACTTTCCAATCTATATTACGACTTACCGAGATTATCAACAGAACAGTCGAAATTGTCCCATTTGCTTCTACACATTTGATCCTACGAAATTCTGGTAGTTCAGTTTAAAATGTACAGTTGAAAAGTAATATAGTAATAAATAAAAACTCAACCATCAAATCATTTTTACGCAAATTGCTGTGGAGAGAATACTTAAAGCATGGATAGAAAAAAAAAAAAACATGAAACTTCAATAAATATGAATAATTTGATTGATTTAATTAGGAATCTTTAACTCACCAAATCCCAGGTTCTTACCTCTAATTCTTGAGCATCGATATCTTCGCTCGGTGGAGAGTTAATTTCCTCCATTTCAACTTCCGGTATGGAACCGGCTTGGATCAAACTCGTGGCATCTAATATCGGATGGTGCGAAGGTGTTTGTTCCCAACCCGATATTAATCTTTGTATTTCGCCTTCCGAACGGTTATGGATGTTTCTCTTCGTGCACGTATTCAGGTCGAATTCCAATTGGCAAATGTAAACCTGAAATGCGTCAGTATTTCATTAAATTAGCCGGGGACCATTTTCTTTCGAATAAAATTGAACCTGAAACCCGTTCTGTTTGGCGAAACTCCACATTTCACCGAAATATTTAACTTTATCGTTCACATTGTCGACTATGATGAATGGAAAATAACCGTCGGTCACGGTCTTTTTAAACGCCTTGAATATGGACATACGATACACGATTTCCATGCATTCTTCGTATTCGTATACCATCTCTTTTACTTTAGTCTTCTTACCGTCTACCTCGACTTCCTTTTCTTGCTCGATCATAAAATAATCGTCAAGGGATAAAATTCTCGGCGCCGATCCTCCGTTTTCCACCTACATTAAAAGTAGACGAAAATACCACGACGATGCTACAATAGTTTATCTCTACTCACCTCCTTATCTTTTATAAGCTTTGCCAGGAAGGTTTTGCCACTCCCTGGTGGTCCTCGCAAAATTATAACAATCCTAGGAGGTCGATCGTACCTACCAGGTGGATTTAGTATATCCTGAATTAAAGTTACATTAATGTTAGGGCGTGGTTTACTTTGCACTTGTGAAAATTTCTCGGATTCTGACTTATTATATGGTGGGTCTTCAAAATCTACTGTTTCAGGCGACCTATTCCTGCCGTAATTTCTTTCCCTATTATCTTCCCACATTTCAACGTCTTCATTGATTCTCCTATCATAATCCTTCTCCGTCTTTCTTTCATAATCCTTCTCCATCTTCCTGTCATAATCCTTGTCCATCTTCCTTTCAAAATCCTTGTCCATCTTCCTATCATAATCCTTGTCCATCTTCCTTTCATAATCCTTGTCCATCTTCCTTTCATAATCCTTGTCCATGTTCCATTCATAATCCTTGTCCAACTTCCTTTCATAATCTTTCTCCATTTTCCTTTCGTAATCCTTCCTGGGATAATTTAGTTGCGCATCATGTGTAGGTCTTCTACTAATAGAAGGCCCATAATCGTCAAATCGTTTCGGAGGTCTATTTGGTTCATCCAACACCCTTCTGGAACCGGGTTGATCTCTGTTACCCCATCGATTTTCGTATCGTCCCGGTTCCGCGTACCTATCGTATCTTTCCGAATATCTAGGATAGGGTTGATCGTACACTCTTTGAAGTAGAAAATCAAATTCGGGATACTTTTTTAGCAGAGCTCCTAGCCACTGTGGACGATGAGGAACTGGAATTCTCTTAATAGATTTGTGGCGATAATCGAATGTGCGTAGAGGTTCAAGTGAAACTTCTATCTCATCTAATAAAAATTAAAAAGAAAAACCGTAAATTAATATAGCTTTTAAATGATTAAAATTACCGTTTTTTGGTGGTTTGTGATCGTATTCTATTATAGTAGTTGGCTGCCACAAAGGTTCCTCCTTAGCTTCCACAGCTTCATTATTTAACGGCTCATCAAGCTTTTCCGCTACCTTTACATTATCAACATTCGAGTGCATATTAGGAGGAACAAAATTTTCGATTTTTTGCTGCAATGGTCCTTCTGGCGAATGTTGGTTTCTGTTAAAACCACTTTGAGCTTGTTTAAACCAATCCCTCATGTTTTCTGGTTTATTCTGAAAGTCACTATTTCTGCCTTCACCGACAAATTGTTCTCGGTCTTGTTGGAAGCCCGGAGGTCGATCGAAATTATCAGGACCACGGTTGAAATTTCCACGAGCAAATTTATCCTGAGGTCCGGCTTGTTGAAAATCGTTTCTTCCTCTGTAATTTGGACCTTGTTGTTGATTGGAACCCGGCACGAAACTATTGGAATCTTTTCCAAAAGGCTCCCTATTAAAATTACCTCGCTCGTTAGGTCTGAAATTTTCTTGTTTGGGAAAACTGTCAGAATTTCTAGAATTGTTATTATCAAAGCTTCTTTTATTCCCGACGTTGTCTTTATCTTGGAAGTTTGGCATATTCCTAGGAATCTCAGGCGGTCTTCTATAATTATCTTCGAATCTATTGAAGTTGTCGCTTCGGTTATAATTTTGATTATCTCTGGGAGGTTCGAATCTAGCTCCAAAATCATTTTGCGATTTCGAGGAATCAAACGGCGGTTGCCGTCCTTTGTTTTCGTCGAAATTGTCACCTCGAAAACGGGGGTTTCGAAATTGTTCGGGGTCCCTAAAATTACCTGGGGGTTTACCAAAATTATCAGATGGTCTGTAATTATCTGGAGGTTTATTGAAGTTGTTGGGACCTCTGAAATTGTCAGGTTCTCTAAAATTATCTTCACCACCAAAGTTATCGGGATCTTGGAAGTTGTCGGGATCTTGAAAGTTGTCGGGATCTTGAAAGTTGTCGGGGTCTTGGAAGTTGGTTGAACCCTGATAATCGTTAGGTCCTCTGTTGTTTCTAAAATCACCTGGTCCTCTGTCGTTTCTAAAACTATCTGATCCTCTGTCGTTTCTGAAACTATCTGGTCCCCTGTCGTTCCTAAAACTATCTGGTGCTCTGTCGTTTCGAAAATTATCTGGTCCTCTGTCATTTCTAACACTGCCGGGTCCTCTAAAGTTATCATTCGCTCTGAAATTGTTGGAATCGTTGTAATTATCAGATCCGCCTCTAAACATTCCCGGTCTATCCTGGTAGTCTCTTCGCCCAAAATCGTCATTTTCAAATCGATTATCGTAATCATCCATTGGATCATTAAAATCATTTTCATCATCACCACCGTGCTGATCTCCCCAGTCATAGTCCCCACCTCTTCCATCAAAACTGTGTCTGCTATGGTCATCAACATTGCTAATGTTGTCATTACCGCGATTAAATGAATCCTGTTGTTCTGCATTAGACCAACGATCGGCCACGGAATTTTCGTTGAAGTTCTTACCTTGAACGTTTAGATTTCCCGGAATTCTAGAGGTAGTGTCAACACTACCGGGTGCAATTTGAGTATTTTGGTTTTGTGACATCATTGATAACATATTCAGTAACTTCGCGTCTCCCAGGATGTTGTTAATTCCTTTTGAGAGAGCCTCAAAATTTGGTACTTTACTGTAATCTTTATTCACATCTTCACTTAAATTTTTTCTAGTTCCATCATTTCGCCTATCTTCAATATCCAAATCGATGACATTTTCTCTTTCGGGAGCATCTTCTTCGTTTTCTCTTACCAAATCTAGGCCAGGTATACCGTCGTTTGCTTTTGACATTTTAAGAAAATCATCTTTTTCGCCTTGTTCAGGTTTGTCACTCGAAAATTCTTCAAAAGAGGATTCCTTGTTTGTGGAAGAACCAGAAAAAATATCTATCTTTGGGTCTTTAAAAGTGGGAGCATCTTTTGATAAGAATGGAGGAGGTTTAGTCATATCGACATCCTTTCTCAGTGGAGGCGGCTTAGTCATATCCACATCCTTGTTCAAAGGAGGCGGTAAGGTAGCACTTAATGGAGTTGGAGTCACCGCTGCAGGTTTTGCATTCTGTTTATTATCCGTGATACCTAATCTCTTCTTTCGCATCTGTTCTCGTCTCTCCAACAATTGTGTCCTCCAAACTTCCCATTTCTTTTCATACTCTCTATATTGTTCCTTATCTGGGTGATTCATATTCTGATCTTTCCACTTATTAAATTGAGCTTCCCATTCAGTGAATTGCTTAACGAATCTCTTTTCGGTTTCTGACATATCTTCACTTGATCCAGCGCCTTGATTAGAAGAAGTTTCTTCAAATTTGGGTTTCTTCGCGTCTTTAGGAGATTGCGAAATTGTCCGCTTTTCGCCTACGGAATCCGGTCTAACATCTGGGTTTCTAGGCGTGTCACATGGCATTTGATTTACCGCTCTATTCTGAGTGCTGTAACTGAAATTTCCGGACTTATTTGACCTCATATTAGATAGAGGTTGATTCCGCGATAGGGGTGCACCCGTATTAAACGACGGTTGAGAATGAGATTTTGCTTGTGGTGGAGCTGTGTTGAAAAGTGGAGGTGGGCCAGACATGAAGTTTGGTTGAGCGCTAAAATTTTTATTATGACCTAATGCATCTTTTGGGGGTTCTTCTGGTGGCAGAGGTGGTTTCGATTCTTTAGGTAGAGGCGGTGGAACTGAAGTATTTGGAACAGCTGAAACCAAACTACTCCCAGTTGGCTGTGATAATGCTGTCAGTGATTTTTGGTACTAAAAATTCAACATCTTGTGTTATTAATACAAAATAAAATTACATTAAAATATAGAGAGCAGTGATCATATAATTAAGAACGATACATTTGTTTATATAATAATATACTTTAATCGCATTGTTACACCTGAACGAGATGAAAAAAATCTATTCTCCTTAATCATATTTGAACAATTATAATTAATAAAAAAATCAGTGGCTATATAATTAGGAATGAAAGAAAGTAACAGTAAAATAAACATATTCAGTCACATATGTATATGGAATAAAAAAAATACTATTGAAGTCCATTCATTTTAAGCACTCAGCGTTGGAAAAGAAGGAGATAATATCTCGTCCTAAAATTATGTTGGAAAAAACGAAATATCACTGTTAGCTGCTTTATATATTTTTACTCTAATGTCATTTATCAACTTCAGTCGTTGCATTCAAATCTGATCCCACTTTTTTTGATTTCTATTTGTAATTTGTTTGAATTTCTGTTTTATTATATTTGAAATATTGCCCCAAAAATATTCTTTTCAGAACTCGATTATTGCTATACTTACTAATTTGAGGTAGGATATTGTACACGCAGAAAGTGTTTATTGAAAATTATTACGACAAACTGAAGGTACTAGAAAGCATTGATAAAGGCTTTAGGAAAAAAGACGTTGCAATAAAATTCGGTATCCCGGCAGGCAGTTTATCGATTATAATTCAAAATCGTCATTCAATTTTAAAAGTTGGAAGTAGATTATAATTTTAACAAAAAAGCATGGATGACTAGTGAGATTTTTGAGAACTGGCTACTAAAATTAGATAAACAAATCAGTATGCATCATGCAAAAATAGCTTTAATTATTGACAACATCCCTCTGTTCAAAAGAAAATTACTGACTTTTTTACTAATTAATGAATGATTATGCACATACAGATGCATTTATAATGTACATATGTTGAGAACTATATATGTACAGGTATGCTATTAAAAAGAATAAACATGTATTGTGTATAATAACATATAAGTACATAGATATATCCAAAAACATTTTCATCTATTTAACGAAATTGCCCTACAACTAACTTCTACACAGGATTTAGCGACTTCGTTAAATAGAAGTTCGACTGTATTTTGTTTTTATTTACTTGTTATGTGAGTTCATGATGTCAAAAAGTGCAAAACAAATGTATCGCCCTTAATTATGTGGCCATCATCGTATTTCACAATACCTCTGCACCATACTGTTGATGCCACTGCTGATATTGTTGCTGCCACTGAGCCCATTGCTGCCAATTTTGCTGTTGAACTTGTGTCCATTGTTCTGACGTATACTGACTTCCTGTAGGTAAGACTGACGGAGCAGGATTGAGAACTGAGGGCAATCCAGTTATTCCAGGCACAACTCCAGGTGTACCCGATGACCACGGCTGCCAAGACATTCTATTAACAAAAATAATCAAGACATCACTTCTGGTGAAGGAGTAGCTACCTAATAATATAAAAATGCAACTTACCTTATAAATTGCTGTTTCTCCTAAAACACTCTAATCATCAAATGTTTTGCATACTATACTTGTAAAAAAAATTACGTGTAAACTAAATGATCATAATAAATATAATAATTCAGCGAAACCGTAATTAATGTGGCAACAATAGGCTTACCTATACCAAGTCAGCAAAGAGGAAAAACTGAACGTAAAAAAGCGACTGTTCAAAATGGCTCTGTTCTGCTTTATGTACTTGCAACGCACTTGTACAACTACACCCGATATATCTTTATAAGCGCACTTTTTAAACACTTAAATCACATTGTTCTCAGGATAATTTGCAACTTACAGTAATAATGAATGACAATTGAATTAAAATATACTTCCGCACTGCTTAGATACAATAAGCAAAAAATAACGTTCGTGTTCCGTACGATCAATCAATACTATTCCCAAAAAATGCCGCACTGGCAACTGCGTTCAGCCAAACCTGTCAATTGCTAAACAAAGAAGAAACAATCTTAAAAATCCAATAAGTGAATTTACGATTGTAAAGGGTTTACGCAAACTAATATTTATTTAAAAGTATAAGCAAGTGCCGGAAACGTACACGTAATGTAATAAAACCAACAAGATCAATAATTGTCGTTTGTGCACCGAACTCTCCTTTAATGTGTCGGCTGAACGCATATTACAGGGTGACCAATCGAAGAAAGATTTTAATCTTAAAAGTTTCAACCAAGACTTCACGAATTTAACATAACCTTATATCGGTGAAGTAGTCAAAATTCTTCAACCTCCTATTACTAATCATGTTTAAAAAGTTTGTATCATTTGACGTCGCTGTCGGCAAAATAAATAACATAACATTTTAGGTTCGATGAAAAAGAAGGCGTATCTGGTATGCTACAATTGAAATCTTCTGTTCAGAAAGGTATTCGAACAAAGTTATTAGAACAATATTCACATTTAGAAGGATATATAGATGTAATTTTACCAAAGAAGGATAATTTGAGAATTGTGAAATGGTAATATCTTTATTGTTGCATATTTTCAGTAGATAATAATGGTTTTCTTCTAGTCATGACCATATTGAAATAATAGTTAATACAGCAGGCGATTTATTATTTTTCCGTCAGAGGGAAGGTTTATGGATGCCGACATTAAGATTGTTTCATAAATGTATGTTCTATTCATCAATAATCCCGATATAATAACAAATGTGTTATAGTTCCTTTCTTTTTACCTATGCAACAAGTTGATAAGGGTGCTATACGGTTTGTATTGAGTGGAGCGAATATAATGTGCCCAGGCTTAACTTCACCAGGTGCTAAAATGACCGACGTACCAAAGGGAACAGTAGTGGTAAGATCTATTTCAATTTTTTCTTTGTTCTGCAACTGATTTGATTTTTATTTAGGCAATCATGGCTGAAGGAAAACAGCATGCATTATGTATAGGCATTACTGCACTATCAACTGATGATATGTTAGTATTTCAATATATGTTTGAATTTTAGGTTTTCTTTGTACTATTTTTTTTTTCAGAGCTAAAGTTAACAAGGGTGTTGGAGTTGAAAACTGCCATTATTTAAACGACGGATTATGGCATATGAAGCCTGTAAAGTAAATTAATTTTTTATAAATATAATTTTTGCACGATATATGATTGTATTATTTATTGTAATTATCTATTTTTTAATATAATAAATGAACAAGTATTATATTAGAATCTACTTATATAAAATTCTTCATGCATTGATTTATGCAAATACAAATGAATGTTATTTTTGGGGAAACCCTACCCACATAGCAAAATTCAAATTTGCCGCAATTACTTTAGTAATTTCAATATTATATATATTTTAATACCTATTAATGTAATACAAACTCTAGGTAATTTCATGCTTTAATGTTGAAGTTCTTAAAGACAATAGCCCAAATTTGAAAAGGAATCTGGTCAAGATGGTCAACACTCCCATTATTAGGCAACCCAATATACGTTAATATAGCGAGTATATTGGGTTGCCTACTCTGTTATGTAGTTGTAAAAACTCCTATTTTCAGCTGATTCCGGTAGCGCGATCGATGAGACGCATTACAATTACCCGTAGCCTGCTGCACGACAGACTGTCTCGCACTGAGTCCTTTTTCAGCATCTCAGTTTTATGCGAAACTCCGTGTGCGAAGTTCGGTGTGTGCCAATCGCTTGTTCGCTGTAATAATAATAGATTAGCCAGAGAGACATTGTCTGTATTTTTCTTATTTGTCCGCGAATTGTGTTATGGTCTATCGGAGATAAGGGAGAATAATGTTCAGAAAATGACATCAGCTACAACCGTTAGAAAATCTTATGGTAACAGGAAATTGAACACTTTTTCCGAGGACTATCTTCGCCTGGCCAAACAAAAGACCAGTACCAGCAGTACCGCATTGAAAAAGAGCGAGGATGTCACCAAGCTTTTGAAGTACATCGATGATAATGTGATTGGCAAGAATAACGCGTTCTTGGGACCGTTTGGCAGACGTAAAGGTAGGTGCTCCATGATTTTTTTTGCTATAAAGGTTTAATGACAACATATCCTTTTTTTGTGAAAAAAAGTTGTTTGTAAACGCAATTTTTTTACTCTCCAGAATCCTTAAATTCGGTATAATTTTATATCATTGAGTTGAATTTGGTTAGTGATGTTTGGTAATCTTGCTTTTTTTAATAATGCTTTTATTTTCGATTTCGAGGAACAATTGTCATTTTTTAAATCATTTACCCAAATGTATATACATGTACTTTTTTTTCCGATTTATTTATAGGTTATTTAATTTCCAAGTTTCCCTTGATGGGAATAACCAAACAAATATTACAAAGGACCCATCACACTTTTGCATAATGCTCAATTCACTCATAAAAATAATTTTATTGGCTTAGGTTATCTATATATATATATAATGTAAATTGATGTATTATTTGGAAGATAGGTTTAAGTCTATAATAACTTTTTCGTTCCTATATTTCGACAAAGAAATTGAATGTTGATTACCAAGCTTTCTGTCAATATGAACATTAAACTTGCACCTTGAATGACTTTCATATTGTGTTGCTAGCTGATAGTTTTTTATGTTCTATATATTCCAATAACTAAAAATAACAATGATTTGAAGTAGATTCTCATTTATTTATTATAAAACCTTTGCCAAACTCAAGGGCATGTCACTGGCCATTCACTGACATTATAAATATATTTATGCCATTGTATGTAATGCGTAAAATATAAATGGTTAGAGCCGTGTTGATATAAAAAAAAATGCATGCGTTCACCTGCTTAACATTCACATCTCGTTTGGAGGTGACTGAACTTCTTAAATTATGTAATATGTTTTAAATTAGTCCTATTACGTATAATTTAAATAGCTGTTCTGAGTAGCAGCCCGTACAGGATTTTATAATATTTTATGTGGCTAATAAGAAATTGTAGCTTACGGATTTTTTTTTTACAAATGAAAGAAGATATTGATTTTTGGTTTTAACAAAAAATCCTTTCCTGTCTGTATTTATTTCCGAATGTGTGACGTAGTTAAAATAATCTGGTTAAAAAGCACTTTGGAGAGATCAAAAAGCAAAAAAATTGTTGACGGCACTTTTTTTTAGAAATCCCTCGAATAATTCAAATATTTGGCTGCATCGAATTAGTAACGATAATACAAGTAACCTCAAAAAAACACAGGATGTCAAAATTCCATGCAACCAATAACATTATTTGAATTATTACAGGGATTTAAAAAATGTGTTGCCAATGTGTTTTCTAATCCGGTTACTTTAACTTAAATGTCACATATTTGTAGACTTAACCAACTTCCTAGCATCAAGCTTGCGTTTGTGGGAACTAAATATTTCGATTTTTGGCTAGCCACAAAATAGAGAAATACCTTGAAAAATATTTTTAATTTCTAAAATCGTATTTTGTACTGTTTCCTGTGTTCTGAATATTATTCTAAGATTTCTAATAATAATAATAATGTTTTTAAAGTGACGTTCCAAGTTAAGCCATAAAATTCTAATAACTTTAATAAGTAGTAATAGGCTTAAAAGTGGAACAAGAGTGATACATTGGAAAAACCCTTCTTATAACAAAGGGTAGGAACACACCATTAGCGGCAATTTCCCATGATACACGCATCGATTATGCTATGTAGTGCTTTTCATGCGCAAAAGCAATTTTGTATATGCTGCTGTTCTTCTTCAGCACGAATCAGGATAATGTTGATTAGAATAATTGTCAGTTACAGTACACAAATGAAGAATAATCTATCATTTAATTACATAAATGCATACGATTTTGTTTTAACTGTGGAGTATTACTTTCAGCCGAATCCGAGGATTAAGAACGGTTGTATAAACGTAATGCAGTGACAATGACCATGTACAGGTGACGGCATGAGTTATCAAGTAGGGAGAGAGCTTCCGCTATATTTAGAACGGACCACAAATTAGGTCACTGTAAAATAGTAAGTAGTGTAATTGATATTGCCTCGGTTATCGATGTAATGAAGGTCTCCTTATAAATTGGATGCGGTTATTTATCTTTATCCAATAATCAGTTGAACTAACTTGTTGTTTTACGGGATAAACAATTATGTTTACTTTGTTTTTGGCTTTAGTATACGTTTACTCGATTTTACTAGCCTAACGTAACGTAACTGCTAGAAAATCTGCATTGTAATGTAACATAAACGTGTTGAATAATAAAATTTCATTAGCATCTTTAAACGCGTCTGTGTATATTTGAGGAATTGTAGGCAATACATATAAAACAGGTATCATCTGCTACACAGGCGTAAAAGAATGAAAATAACACGTTATTGCAAACAATGAACTTGAAATTTAAAAAAGTCAAAGTAAACATGCAATACAATGGTATTTTATCGTGAAAGACACAGTAATTAAATGTGCATAAATGTATGTGCAATACGTTACTAAAATGTGGAGAATACATCAAATTCCTAAAATTTTCCATTGTTTTTTTAGCACATAACTTCCACATGAGTATAGCACGTACATAGATATATGCATGTAGATTTAATATACATATATTACAACCAACAAAGTCGATATAATTGGATAACGCAATAATAGAGTGTGAGTGCAACCCTTTATTTCTTTATTTAATTATTTTAATTTCATTTGGAATTATCATTAACATAGTTCATTTGTTGTTACATTAGAGTCATCTACAACGTTGAATAATATATACCAGGTGATCAATTGAATTGATAATTAAAGTAAACTATGAGTATACATAACCTAAAATTATTATTTGTCACTTTGTGATAAACATTACAACAGTGACATTAGTAATTAATCAGTGGCAAAGCACAAAGCCATCTTCAATTATAAATTCTATAGAGGGCGTTAGTGTCGACGTCAGAAATTGCAACTCTGTGAAACTTTTTCCAAACAAAACAAGCTACATAACCTCGCATTCTGTTCATGTTATTTGACGTCCTTTAAAAATGTTTTATTTCTAAATTTGTGTGCAGTTTGTATGGTATCGTGTTTCTTTTTTGCCCTGTATTCTATCTTATTAACAAATCTGTGATGTGCTTTGCTTGTAATCACCACAATAAGTAGAAGAAGTGCAAGTATTTGAACTCTGAGCTAAAGAATAAATTGATTAATGCTGTATTGTATACACACGGTGATGGATATAGAAAGATGTAAAAATAATAAATTTATATTGTATACATATTGATCGACAGCTATCTGTGCCAACCAGCGGTCACTAATCTGTAGCTGCGATTAACAAGATAAATACCAAAATGTTCAACTACTACACAAGAGGAAGAAAATATGCAAATACATACAACAGACATTAACTTATATTGTGTTAGGATTACGCTGTAAATAGTAGGATAATGTCTAAATAAAACTCCTCCTTTTATTAAGTGTTTTAATTACGTGCATGTATTTACATTATTTTTCACTCAAAAACATGGAAGATACATTACATTTAAATTATAGCAACTTTCTCCACCAATCCGTTAGGAAATGTACCAAGAAATCAAACAGCCTCATCGAAAACCTTTAAAATCATCAATTTCTTGTTCCGATTCATTCCTATCTGTTGCTCAGTATTTCCTGCTTGGATTCATTTCTTCTATGGTTTGTATTAAGCTGAGCTTTGTCTCATTAGTGACTGATATATTATGGTTTGCAAATGTTGTCCTATGGTGACGTAATGTAGCCCTTTTGGTCATGTACAGTGTGTACTTGCGATATCACAATTTTCAGTGAGTTTAATCTGAAAACAATATATTTTACTTGTAGCTGTTGCAAATTATGTAAAGTGATTGGACTTACTCTTTATTGTAGGAGCGTTCCCTTACATTTGCTTTACCTGTGCCGTAATATGCAGTTATATTGTTAGAAAACTAGGAAAACCACAACTTGCTAAGAACTAAGCTATCAATTTCGAAGGCATGAAGATTATGTTTGAAGTAATTTGTTTTGTTTGGAAAAAAACATGGCGCGTTGCCATGCCAACTGGGTTTTGTGACGGCACACTAATGGTATCAATTATAAATTCAATTGATCTCAGGGTATAATAATAAATAGTGCAAACTTTCAATTATTTCTATGTATGTAGTCGTTTTAAATTTTGGAAAACTGGCGGTTGATTTTCAACAATGTCAGATGTAAGGATTTACTTAATAACTATCCTAACACTGGAAAATGTCTCGTTAGATCTTGGTGCAAATTGTTACGATCTACATATATATTTAACGTAATATATATACAATACACGTTTCTGCAATTTATGCTTACATATGCATGTATTAGAATTACGTAATAACCTTGCACATATTACGTTTAATATTATTTATCAAACAATTTTATTCAGAATAGCTATATACAGTATTTATGCCATTTATGGCATCTATCTTTGCGGCGTTTAAAAGAGGTGCGGCGTTTATTTCGAATCAAACCAAATCCTCATTTTGTATTCTTTTGCTCTCCATCTCAAAACAATCGTATTACAACTTAGTTTTGATACAAAACGACTTCGTTTTAGTATCACATACGGAATTCAATCTGAATGTGGTTAACGGTGCTTCCCCTACCAACTTTTGACGTTGATTGTGTGCACTTCTCATAGAGATGCGCCGTTTATTAGAGTGCAGCGCTTATAGGAATTGCGTCTCCAATTAGAATAAATACTGTATATGTTTATTAAAGAATTATGTGAGCAAGTTCAGAATTATGTGTTTAGAGAACACTTATTAAACTCCTAAAAACGCTCAACTATATTATACATATCATTAAAATCCTAAAGAAGTCCTAACGTCGTATTTCTTAATACGGAACCGGTCTTTGTTTGGCGACCTAGCTTAAAAATTAATCTTAAGTGCGTTCGCGGGAAGATCTAAAGGAATCTTCATCTGAAAGTTCTAATTAACGACACCGTCTTCGCTGGATCCATCCACTCTCTGTCGGGACTTTCAAGGATCTAAATTTAATTAGGAAAACAACAGTGAACGTCGAGAAGTTCGAAATATTCTTTTCCGAACTACCGGAGCGTACTTCAGTGGCGTGGACATTTCCGTCGGGCGAAGAGGGGTTATTGTACGAGCTAATGGATCAGGCGACATTGAAAATGAAGGATTACCGCTGGTTATACTTTACGTGCATACATGTCTTATTATTTCTTTGCGTGTTTGGTTGGAAATATGTTGTCGATTGGTTATTTATAGATATGATGTTTCTATGATCTGTTCGTTAGTTGAAGTGTCTATATGTAACAGGACGAATTTGCGATTTGACAAAGGTAAAAGATGAGTGTATTACTAAGATGCAGATATAAAATTCCTAATATATATGGACGAATGCATGCGTGACGCCTTCAACACGCTAGTGTTACTCAAGTTTGTAGTATCTAACATTATATCCTAAACAACCACGTCGACTTTTCATTTAAATACAAGCTTTCAGGTGACGTACAGGTGCGTTTATTATTTCGCCATCAGGGTTAGGTTTCTTGGACTTTGTTAACTTTAAAATTTTAATAAAAGTATGAATGTAATAATGAATAATACACGGGAACAGATACGTAGTATAGAAACCTGGTAACTATTGGTTTTATTTTTGGCATACCCAAGAAAATATAGAAAGTCAAATAGGCATAGCGGACGGAAGAGAGATTAGCAAAAAAAACATACGCCGAAACTACCGAAAACATAGGCGAAAAATTTCTAAATGTTATAGCCAGCACAAAATGTCGAATGGATACCATTAGAACTCCAAAAAGAGGCTAGAAAACCTTATCTTCACGAAAGAAATGAAATCCCGAACGGGGCATTCCGCAGACCTTGGCATAAATGTTAACAGATAATCCTTTCAAGTCGTAAAATCGAAAATCCGTATATACAGGGCGAAGCATTAGTGTGGCAAAGGTCGATGTATCCGTTTTCATATAATATATCAAAAAAGGTATTTACGAAAATTGTAGACAGTCTTGAAATGAACATTTTAAAATTATTTTCATATATACAGGGTGTTGCATATCACCAGGGTGAATCAAACATAAGTTTCCTTAAATGGAACATCCTGTATATTATTTCGGATTTAGATTGAGCTCATGCCTCGCACCCCCACATATCACTTATCGGGGAAAAAACCTGAAACCGAGTGGTGTAAATAAAGTAGGTATTCATCTGTGTTGCGCTCATTTTATTAAAATGGTATGTAAAGACATAGACAAATTAGCTAAGAATAATGAACAAAAACATTATTTTAAAGATCTTCTCGTGTCATCAATATTGTTAACAGACTTACATAGTTTAGATAAGTTTGTTTTAAATACATTTATTATTTTGAAAAGTTCTTTTCGCACTTCACAAGCTGAATTGGTGTATAAATGAAGCTTTCGTACTCTTCGAAGGTAATATAAAGGAATTACCTGATAACGATACCACCATTTTACACAAATCAAGCCCGTTCTACAAACGATATGTAAATTTAACTAGCAGTATCAAATTTGAAGAAGTAGGATCTATAGAAAACATTCCACAACGACGATTTTATGGATATAATATTGAATAAATATTTGCCATTTTGTCCTTTGTATACTGGATTAATGTAAAAAAATCAACCGGTCAGTAATGCGTCAGTGGAAAATTATTTCGGTAACAACTAAAACACAGCACTTTTGAAGGCCAAAGATACCTAAAATATCCTCAATTTGTCAGAAAACTGAGACAAGATGTTGTGTCAATAAAAATTGACTAACTAAACTTAACTAAAACCGACCCATCAGATGAAAAACATTCGCATGAAGTATGGAGAAAGCGAGCTAATTTTTCCGGAAGGCATTTGAAAAAAGTATCATCTGATTTTTAACGAACCAGTAATTTATCCCGAAGATGATAAAGATATCGCTCAGTGTGCTTACTGCGGTCATGGTGTCCGCGACGAAACCAAATCTTGGATGCAATGTGACAAATGCCTACGATGGATTCACCAAGATTGCGGCAAAAACTAAACCTACAGTGGTGATTTCGTGTGCAAATTATGTAGTCTACGTTCTAATACAACGTTTTATAAACAGATTCAATCATTGCAAACATATTATATTAGTGAAGAATGTGAAACATATTTAGAGAATATGCAGATGACCAGTGAACAACGTGAGCATTTGGAATTCTCTACGCGATCTCAAAATAGTTGGAAGAGTTTGCAAAGTCAAACACATTTCTTCATTCAATAATATCATCAGGTCTATTATTGATGGCCAAAATAATAACAACTCACGGAACAATGTGTGAAAAGTGAGCTATAGAAACGTACGTAAATAAAACTAATGCAGAGTGTCAACCAGTAGGGTTATTTGTTGCATCCACTCCTAGCAGCATCCCCTGATGGACTAGTCTAAGACTATGACCTTTTGGAAGTCAAATCTCCATATAATGGTGGACATTGCGACCCAAATTTTATGGATTAGGAAGTAAGATTGGCAATGATCTCTGCTCCGAAACATAAACATGTAGCGAACTGCCCTTTCTTGCAGTTTAAAAATGGTATTAAAATTATATAAAGTACAAGTGCCGCAAAAGGGCAGAGCGTAACGAATATGCGATTTGAAAAGGGCAAAGTAAGTGATTCGAACAGAGGGAGGATTAAGTTCCCTGGCTACAGACCTAATTGCAAAGCACACAGAAGACAATTTTTTGGCGAGGGAGTCGATATGCAGAGACTATCTAAGAGTGTCATCAACAATAAGACCCAGGAATCTGACAGATGGAACTATATTGATAGTCTCATCATCGAAAACACATGGTTGCTGCAGTGCACCTTTATACGGTAGAATCACGGTTTTTACTTTATTATAGCAATTTGAATTGCACCACTTTCTGATAATGGTTAAGTCGCTGAATTGTAGGTCTACTTTGTTAGGGCTGATCCAAGTGATGCTAGTGTCGTTTGCGAAGAGACATAGGTGCCCGCTAATCTTTAAACTGGTGATGTCATTTATGAACGGAAGGGAAAGTATTGGATCCTTGCGGAACGCCAGAGTCAATTTCCATACACGATGAGAAAGATCTATTCGCTCTCACGATCTGTTCCCTATTAAAAAGGTAAAATTTG
This sequence comes from Osmoderma eremita, assembly GCA_031763485.1. Taxonomy (NCBI): domain Eukaryota; kingdom Metazoa; phylum Arthropoda; class Insecta; order Coleoptera; family Scarabaeidae; genus Osmoderma; species Osmoderma eremita. The sequence goes on along the minus strand of JARFOC010000300.1, from coordinate 36,347 downwards.
AACCATTCCAGAAGACAGAGGAGTACCACGAATCCCATAGTAAGATAATTTTTTTATTAGGATGTCATGACTGACACAGTCGAAGGCTTTGGAATAGTCCCAGAACACAGTTGCTGTAAAGTGCTTAGTAAAGACTTCAATGAAGACCGAGAACAGGGCATCGGCTGTACCTGAATTGGACAAGAAGCCAAACTGTGCAGGCGTTATAATTTTGAATTTTTTAAGAAAAGCCGTTAACTATTAATCTCACAATAATTTTAGAAAAAACTGGGAGTAGGGCAATTGGGCGATAATTATTAAGATCATATATAGAGCCTTGCCACACTAATGCCTCACCTGTATTTATACAGACTATACCTTTGTACTTTCATAAAGGATAGTATTATAGCTATTTTGTGATTTAATGTCTTGAAGATGCCTTACCAAGAATGACAGAGTTTGTTTTATTTTGTATTTCAATATTTATGAACGCCATCGAACTGTTCTATAGGTTTCATTCGACAGTGGTATTGAATGATTTTGTTGCGGATGTATACTTCACGAACTCTACCGAGTTATTCGAATATTTCATGACTATCGTACTGTTCCATAGTTTTTATTCGATAGTACTAGAAGTAACCCATACCTAATAGTCAACACTATCTAAAGCTTTCGAAAAGTTCGTGTAAATAACATCCACCTATTTATTATTGGGACGCCCATGGTTTCTTACTTAATTTTTCGACTGAATTAAATTAGAAGTTGGAAAGTCTACTTTACTTCATTCTGTTTGACTGACTCCACTTCATTTCAGTTCGCATTAAAACAATGGATTATCTTATCTTGTTTACTTTGACGGTACTCATATCACTGTGTGGTCCTTAGGGTTCAAATATACATATATTGTTGTTATTATATATGATAGCAGTATTAAGATGTAATATTTTAATTAACTGATAGAAAGAAACGACAATTAATTGAATTAATTGAAAAAAAACTTTCCTTTACTAATATTGCAACAACCACTTGTACCTAATAAATAAATTATAACCTAGAAATAAGCGATACCACAATGAGATAAATATTACGCAAAAAAGCGAAGAAAAAGTGGAGCAAAACATTTAAACCATTAACCGAAGGTCACTACGTGCACTGGCGTGATCGTAACGGACCAGTAACGTGCATGGGCGAATAGCATTCGAAAATTACTCACGCGCACCACATCAAAGTTTTCGCGAAAGAACGGTCGCAAAAAAAAACCATTTCGCGCAACACATACGTTTACTTTTTTACGTACATAACCGCGCCGCGCGCTCCCCGACATAATTGCCACATTTAAATTAATGACGGTATTCCTAGAAGAGCTAGATCGAGGCGGGCAGACAGCGTGTCAGCGCTGACGGCTAATTTAAAAACGACGCCGAGGCTATACGAACGGTGGCGCGGGAGAAATATTCGCGTAAGCCCAGTTCTCGTTTCGGTACTTTTTAGGAAAGTTGAACGACCCTCACGTCTTTGTATTTAAGTATCGCTCGCTCTATGGTTGTTGTTGAATGTATTTATGTATTAAGAATCTTGGATATTGTTTTTGCCGAGCGCTGAGCTCGATATAGGTCAGAAGTTTCGTACTTTGGGAGAACAGGAGACATGATATATACACGTATGCCCTCATCGGAGCGGGGGACTGCTTTGTGAATGGCAACCGCGCATTCGAGTCTTATTGACAACGAGAGATAGCGGGGGTACGCACGCATGTCCGCTCAATCACGTAATACTACGTTATTTTTCTGTACTCTCAGATTACAAAAAAAGTACAGTTTCTTATATTCATTTTGTAACTGTTATGCGATGCGGGAGAACGAAAAAGTAATTCTATGTAGGAAAATAAACAACGATTCTTATTAAAATAAACAAAGAAACAATAAACTCTACAATTATACAAAATAAATTGAAATTCTAACAATGTTACTTTATGGGGGGGTTCGAAAATGCCACCATCCGCGGCCAAACAATAGGCGAGTCTGTCGTAAAATCCCCGCCTCACTGCCTGGAGATTTCTAGGGGTTATTGCCGCAAAAATTTTCAACAGTTTTATATGCAACTGTTGCAAACTCGCTATTGTTGCAAATGCAAGTATTCCAGGTCGTGCATCATACAATATACAGTGGCTCAACGTCAAACTCGGACAGTATAGCGCACATAATCCTACTAAAAGATTTGAATGTTAATTGATA
>JARFOC010000300.1:0-24486 GCA_031763485.1 Osmoderma eremita | reverse complement strand
CGAGAGATCCTGGACGCATAAGTTTTGGCACTTCGTACGTATGCGCGCTCATGGATCAAACTTTAGTATATATAATGACACTTCATTGGCCGATGTTACGTGTGTGTTCCACTTGCATCACCTAACACTCAAATCATAGCGTTACAAAAATCGAATTAGGTAAACAAAAGTAAAAAATAGGTCTTGGGATAACTATATATATATATATATAAACATTTGTGACAGACCATTTAGGCCCATGCATGTACGACTGTTTTAGTAAGAACAAGCCGTCCGAAAACCACAGAGCACTCCCACGCCATTTCAAAAATTACCATGTATTTTCACTTACCACTCTTTCCCGTATTTTACCGTTACCAACCTTATGATTGATTTTTTAAACATAATAATTGTTGGCCCTCTGCCTTTTTACCATAGAACCGTTAAGTGTAATATAGACCATCATAGGAAATATACCAAATTAAACAAATGAAATGTATACGACAGCATTTATTTTAAGGTTTAATAGAAATTGTATTAATTACAATTAGAGATGGGTAGTTCGCGAACGACCTAGTTCAAAGCCACGTATCTTATTTTTAGATTTTATAAAAAAATTGCTCGCTATATATCTATTACCATATATTTAACTAAATAATTTACATATAGGTATGTACGTACCTAGATATGTACAGGTCCAATTTATGCAGTGCCCACACAGCAAAATTCAAATTTGCCACTATTATAGTAACTTCAACATCAAAGCATGAAATTACCTACAATTTTATATTACATAAATAGGTATTTTAATATCTTTATATTGGTGACTAAAAATAATTGCAGCAAATTTGAATTTTGCTGTGTGGGTGCGTATTAAAATGATATTATAATAAATATACCGCATCACATAGGAAAAACCCTTATACCTGTATCGCCATATTGTATTTTGAAAGGTAGTGAATTAGGTATGTATGAAAAAATAATAATGGATAAATTCCATAAGCAATACATTTGATTTATTCTTATATAAATATTGATTTTTTATATCACAGGAAAGTACCAAATAAATAAAAGTAATATAACAAATAATAGACAATTCAAAAAATGTTGATCAATCGATTCAGTAATCTGAAGTGAACTAGGTGAACTGCGAACTAACTCAAAGATGCAGTTCAGTAAAATGAACTAGAACTAAAGACATGTATCTGTAAATTGAACTGAACTGTCCATTTCTAATTACGATCATTTATTTAAAAACAATTTATTACAATACATTCTAATGTTATTTTTACTGCATTCTAGTGTAGTGCAGTTTGGTGACCGTACTGTGCACTGCCTACTGCGATATTCCCAACTGCCAATATCACGGAACGGGCGATTCCTACAATTTGACAACGTTCTAGCAATAATACATTAAAATCACTAGATACATACTTCGGCAACAAAGTTTCCATCCTTAGTAGAATCTACACAGGAATCAAATATATAATCGAATTCGTCTTCTATGTTCCTATTTCACCTATGTCCTGGTTTGTGATTGGTTGAAATTTGAGACAAGTTTACAATGGTTACAAGTTGATACATATTAAATAAATGTTTGATAAAATGTCTTGTAGTTTGGCTTCGTTGTTTGTGTTCTTGTTAATAAAAAGTTTTAAATTAAAGAAACAAGATCAGTTATGCCCAGTTTAAACCCATTTTTTTTTCGGTTCAACTTCATGGTTCAATCTTTATTTCAGAATGTTCAACTCTGAACTGAACCGACAATTAGGTTCAGCTTAAGCCGAACAGAATACTGAGTTCGACGAGCGGTTCAACCACATTCCATTACCTACAATCTGATACATAACCTTCAAAATCATTCAACTCTCGTGTAAAATTTTTGCGAAATAGCGATCGAGAGACCATAAGTGCACGGTGTATAATCAGTTGTACACGATTTTTAGATGCGTTTTTGATTTATTAACAAAATTATCTACATTTCAAATAAATGATTTGATAATATAAAAAAAGAGATCCATATTAGTTTACGTGCAAGTGAGAAAGCGTATTCCTGTGATGCGCCAACAAATTACACGGAAGCATTTGAGGAAGATAAGATACTATTATTACTTTGCGAACGGGAAACGTTCGTCCTCTTAGTGTAATAGTCGTTAACGTTTAGCATGTCTAATAATTGTATCAAGTGCGGTTGATAGCCGACTTTGGCAACTTTACGGGCGACTTTCACGAAATAGGCGGCCAGCTCCTCGAAATTCCCGAAGATGTCGTCCAGTTTTCTGAAGTTCGGGTGCTCGAAGGCGCAATTGTCCGCGTCGAATGTCCACTCGGCGCCCCGTAAGTAGTGAAAGAATTTCAGTACCACCGTGAAAATTTTCACGATCAATCTTCGTATGGGTAGCGACCGTTCGTTCAATAAACATCTATGAACAGACAGGGGAAAAAGTTACGGTAAAGCAAAGATACACATACGACGTACGTAAAGAGAATATTCTTTATATAAGAAACGTGTAGCGAGTATATTTCGTCAATGTTGGTGACTGCGACCAATTTCTTTTCGAAGGCGGCCCAACTTGTCTGAAGAACTTCACCGACCACGTAGTTTTGTAGCGTTTGCACGAAGTGCGTCATGATGTGGCGATGTCGGTGAAGTGTTTGGAATTGGGATGAAAGAACTAGGTAAGACTCCCGGGTACCACCGCACTTCTTTGAGAACAGTTTCAGTTCCTAAAGAAAAAATTAATATTTAGTGGCTGTAGTAAAGATTGCAAGGACCGTGGGACAGCACAATAAACACACTGTTCGGGTTACTCCTCCCGCACAAAGTATTAATTAATTCGGGACGACACGTGTTTCCCATTATCAAGTCGAATAACCGAATGACCGCGAAAATAACTTAAACTAGAAACATGCACCACTTTCTCTTCCCCCTTCACTCCCTCTACCAACCCCAAAACATATGTACAATTTTTCTACTCCGCCCCGAATGCAAGGATTCTTAGAAGGACCACACACCCGGGTCTCAAGAGTACGCTTTTATTGCTCATAATATATCCATCAATACAGAAAAAGACAGAGGCGCTTCTTCTCGATTCAGAAGGTTTTTGTTCTTTTTAATATAAATGGATTCATAAGCATCTAGCTTGCGCGTCGATGTTACCGATTTCATTAGTTTTAAATTATCTATATTTATATTATGTCCCGTTTTTGCTATATGTTCCGCGACGCCAGACATATCAGCCCTCCCATGCCGGTAGTGTGAAATATGTTCCTTGTATCTAGTTTCTATAGATCTCTTTGTCTGTCCAATGTCTCCACATGCAATTTTATAAATACCTGACTTTTGTCTCATTTCGGGTTTCCTAAAAGGTTACGAAGTGTGTTGGACAATTTATACCCGATTTTCATATTTTCGTCTTTTACAACTCGGCTAATTCCTTTAGTTATTTTATGAAATAAGGTAAGTAGAGGGAGTAAAGGGAGAAGAGAAAGTAGTGCATGTTTCTAGTTTAAGTTATTTTCGCGATCACTCGGTTATTCGACTTGATAATGGAAATCCACGTATTCACGAAACACGTGTCGTCCCGAATTAATTAATACTTTGTGCGAGAGGAGAAATCCGAACAGTGTGTTTAGTGGCTGTAGTTGTAAAGCGTATTTGTGATTTAGTTTTCAAGCCACTCTCCCCTCCTAATCCCCCACTACTTTTTCATACTATTCACCTGTAATATTTTCTTCAAGACCCACGACGCTCGATTCAATTTCAATAAAAACTTAAACACCTCGTCATACTTATTGATAGTGTCAGACGGTAAGAGTACGTTTAAAGGCCAGCCCACTTTGTACGACAAAGACAAACATTCCAATACATCCGGATCCTCCAAATTGAACGTTTCCGGTAAACTGTTGATCTTGAACGACAGACAACCGGAGTTCTGTTGGTGCCTTATGGACGAATCGATAGCGTTGTACACCAAGTGCTGGAGCGTGCGGTAATTGATAAGATCGACGGGAAAATTGACGTCGTGCAGCTTCTCGAAGAGGCCCTCCGTTATATTACGCCCGAATTCCCCGTCCAACAGGAAGAAGTAACTCCGCAAACTGTTCAAGTGCGTCAACAAGTGAAGATGGTTGAAAATGTACTTGAGCAACTCGTTGTTGACCAGTTTGATCTGGGTATTGACCGGTACAGAGACGCTCTGTTGTATGAAAGTTTTGATGGCGCGCGTGGATACTATCGCCGCGTCTTTTACGGACACTCTCTTGGAGATGTGCGCAGCCGTCTCTCTCTCTAAGATTCTATTCTCTCGCTTCTGGGAGAACAATACCACTTCCGGTGGCGTCCGATGTTCGATCGCAAAATCGAATCCCTCGTCGGTGAAGTTGGTAGCCGCAGTGGTCGCAGCACTTCCCAAATTTGTGTTAACCGAATCTATACAGGGCGTGGATCCAAGCGACATCGGAACAGGTTTGTCCAACTCGAAATTGGGACTCCTCAGGAACTTGCCGAATATCGATTCGACAGCGGAGTTCGTCTGTGGCGTATTTCTGCGTTCCATCTGCTCTACGTTCTCATTTAATTTACTCAAGTCCAACTTCAGGTTAATCTGTTTGTTGATGGAATTCTTCTCAGCTACCTTCATCATGTCCTCCGTTACTTGATCGTCATCCAACTCGTTTCCGTTCTCTTCTACTTTGGCAGAAATAGAATTTTGCTTATTATACCCACTTGGGTGTTTCTCGCCTAAATTCGCATTCTCGTCTTTACAATTGTCGTTACGACTAATAAGCTTTACTAAGGAAACAGTCTCGTTATTCAAATGATCTGTGGTGGCAATTCGTTTAGGATCTGTAATCTTATCTTCCTTTACGACTTCGTTCCAATTGAACTCGCCCGGCGGACGGAAACATTCACTACTGCTCATCACACGCCTCCTATTTTTCTCGCAACTCGTCAACTCGACTTCCTTTCTCGGGCCTCTTTCGGGAATATATTCCAGGTTATACTCGCAAGACATTACCTTCAACCTGTTCCGCTCCAAATCTGATAACACACGATCACCCTGTCGCTTAATAGTTTGTTTGTGTACCTCTGGTCGCGGGATCTGCATGTCCATTACCTCGTTTAGGATTTTAGCCCTATTCCGGCGCGCCATTTCGAAATTCTCGGCGGCAATCCGAGCCACCTCAGATATTTGCGTATCGCCCTCGGAATTAGCGTTCACTAAGTCCATTTTCCCTTCGTCTCTAGAGGAGTCCCTCTCTCCTTCGCCAGAAAATTCGGATTCAGGAGTTGCAGGTACTAAATGATTTTTTTCTTGTTTCTCCGTTTTCCGTGCGATTGCCGAACTGGGCGATTCGTCCTTGACTGATAGAACACCGCACGCGCTATCGGCAGTAGTATTCTGCTCTTTAATAAACCGTTCCGATTGAGGTGGTGGTGGTGGTAGGCTATTGTCCAAATCCATTCTTTTCAAGCGATCGATGTGCTTTTGCACGTCTCTGCGTCTCTGTTCCGATATGGCGTTCAATTCGTCGTAATACTCGATGAGATTTAATCTGCAAAAATATATAAAAATAATAAAAACACCGCTTCCTAAAGCCGCGTCCACCACACCAATAAATGTCTGTGTTGTGCTCATGAAGATATGCATGCAGCTGAAAAGTATAGACAGGCTGTTGACAGTCTTGTGATTTTATTTCCAAGGGGTGGTTAAACACCTTAAAGTAAGGTAACTAACGCAAAAATATTTTAACAAAGTTGCGTAATAAAAGAGATATTAATGTTAAAAAAAAATTGTTATTTTTTTAACTTTTAAGTAGTGATTAACCACCATAAAAAAAGGTTTTTAATGCTAAAACGATTGATAAACAACTTGTGCAAAGTAAATGTAAACGATAGATTATTGGTGAATTTTTTACTAAGTAGCCTTATGTCTGTAACTTTTCCTATCTGTTAAGCTGTTTCATTAGTTGTCACTGCATTGCTCGTTTGACGTAAGTTTTTCCGAATAAATCCTAATAAGGAAAGTAAAAATGGTCCATCGCACCAACAGTGAATATGTTGACATGTTAATTTATGGAGAAGTACGCCAGAATTCTGCTGCTGCAAGTCTATTGTACGCCGAGCGGTTTCCTAACAGGCCAACATCTAATCTACAAAAATTCACCGGTCTAGTAATCCGTGCGCGAGAAACTGGTGTACGGCAAACACGTCAAGGTCGAGATGGTGGCCCTGGCCGACACCAACGAATTTTGAATGCCGAAGAAGTCTTAAATCTTGTCCAAGAAGTTGGAGAAGTTGTTCTAGTAGCACTCGAAAAATATCTCGCCGAGTAAATGTATCAAATCGAATTGTCTGGCGAACACTGCGCGAGAATCAATTGTATCCTTTCCATGTACAAAAAGCACACACTTTACAACTTAAAGATTATCCTTTACGTTTACACTTTTGCCTATGGTTTCTACAAAAACATGCACAAATTCCAAACTTTTCTTCCATTGTATTGGCGACTGATGCAGCAACGTTTACACGTAACGGCATAAATGACTGTAATACTCATATGTGGGCTGTGGAAAATCCACATGCTGTTCGTCGTAATCATTTCCAGCATTGATTTTCGATAAACGTTTGGGCCGAACTGGTCAACTGACAAATTGGCCCATTTGTGTTGCCAAATCGGATGAATGGATATGATTATCTCTTGTTTTTGCAAAATCACTTGATGGAACTATTGGAAGAAGTTCTTTTGAATGTACGTCGACAAAAGTGGTTTCTTCACGATGGCGCACCGCCGCATTTTAATCGTTTAGTTCGCCAACATTTAGATAATGGGTTTGAAAATAAGTGGAGTGGTCGAGGTGGTCCTATGCTGTGGCCCCCTCGGTCACCCGACCTTAACCCCCTTGATTTCTACTTATGGGGCGTTATGAAGACCATGGTATACACCAACAACATCATTGATTTAGATAATCTTCGTAACCGCGTTGAGGCAGCTGCGGGGACAATTCGACGGCAAGACCAAGGCTTGATAAATTATGCCAATTCATGGATACGTCGAGCAAGACTTTGCGTTCAACAACACGGCGATAACTTTGAATAACTAGTGTGAAGTGGATTCCATGAAAAACATTTAAAAAATGTTTAAATTAACATGTTTACTCACCACTTTAAAAAAATTTAATAAAAACTACAAAAAATTTTTTTTAACATTAATATCTCTTATTATGCAAATTTGTTAAGATATTTTTACATTAAAGACCTTATTTTAAGATGTTTAATCACCCCTTGAAAATAAAATCACAAGACCGTAAACACCCTGTTACAGAACAATTCGTAGGTAAGTGAGACATTCGATGTTATCGGGGCGGACGCGGCTTAACACAACTTATGAATATTTTACGTACGTTTCTTCAGCTATCAGTTTCTGGCGGAGATTCTGCATTCGCAACATCTCCTCGTTCAACTTCAGTTCCCCCTCCACCTGTCGGATCAACTGCAATTTCTTGTTTTGCAAGGCCTCGTCGTATTGCCTCTTCAATTCCGCCGCGGCCAAACGCTTGCGTTCAATTTCCTTCTCGACTTGGGCCAATCTCTCCACTATTCAAACATATATGTGCAAGTAATCAATCACACGACTGCAACAACTCTTATTACGTATGGAAAACTGACTTACGTTCGAGCCTCCTCAATGTTACCGCTCGTTTCTTAGTCACCAAATTCGTGAATATTGCGTTCTCCTCAGAGCTTCTAGCAATAAGATCGCCCACTTGAAACCTCGGCCCGCATTCGGCCATCGCTTCCAAGTAGTAACAAGTGGAATTGCGCTCGAGAACGGATACCTGATCGGAACTCAGACAGCACGACAGTAAATTCGGCTTCTTACCCAGCAGATACATACAGAGCGGTGACTGAAAACGATTTGTTTTTCAAATTATCAATCAAATAAATCTGTGCTTTATATGTACGAGGGATGTCCGGTTACTAAGGTACATTTGTGAATTACAGACAGACTACTTTACTTGTAGACATCAAACATACACTAAGTAAAAGCGTGAGGTGTTAGCTACTTTTCAACATAATCGCCGCCAATGTTAAGGCGCTTATCCCAGCGAGGCGCAAGCTTCTGTAAATTACCTTGTTAACAACCTGTATATTTATTTTTCTGTATTGAAATGTTTTGTTTACAGAAAAAAATATAAATTAATCAGCGGCGGCTCATGAGTATTTTTAATGGGTGCGCAGCAGTAGGCACAAACACTGAACATTTATTACTATTATTATCATTAAAAGTATGTAAATATATTTAAAAATACATAAACATACCTCTGGGATCACACAACACGTCTTATTGCGTAGTTCCAGACATCCTCACGTACAGGCAGCTGTTTCGGACTGCCTAGTCCTCGTCAGTGTACGTCGGAGGAATACCTGTCGCTCGGCCAGCACGCCGTATCGTCAACTTCACGTTAGCACATCCTTTTCGAAAAACCTCCACAATCTCCTGAATCCGATGTTAGGCGTTAGATGTCTCTAGATAACGATACGACGGACTAAACGCGCGACAGGGATTCCTCCGACGTACACTGATGGAGACTAGACAGTTCGAAACAGTCGTCTGTACGTGAGGATGTCTGGAACTACGCAATCAGACGTGTTGTGTGTTCCCAGAGGTATATTTACATATTTTTAATTATATTTATATGCTTTTAATTTTTGAACGTACGCAGCGGATATTGGCAGTAATCGATTTCGATTATTATCATTGTTAAAAATTTTGATTTTCTTTAGTTAAGTTAGGGTGGGCAGTGCCTACTCTGCCATCTCAGACGAGCCGCCACTGAAATTAATATACATATATTTTGACAATCGCGTTTTAGTAAAAAAAATAACATTCAATCAACCATTACTTGTATACATCATGTCTTTGTACGCCGGTTAAAATCTTACTTACTGAACAATGGCTTCTATACCGTGCACGAATTTTTAAATAAAAGCTTTATAGTGTAATTGTCTGTCACTCCTGTTTATATAATGTTTGCGTCCTTTACATTACTGACAAATATCTATTATATGCTTGCATATTCACATATATTATTGTTTGTTTATTCATATTTATATTATTGACATCTATTGTAATAGATATTATTAAGAATTCATTTAACGAAACTAAAATAAGCAGTTACACACAGAACATAGGAAAATGGATATACCAGCACAGGGGCGGCTCGTGAGTATTTTTAATGGGTGGACAGAAATAAGCACAAACACTGAACATTAATTAGTATTGTTATTATCATTATTAAAAATAAACAAAGAATAAATTGAATTCAAATGATGTCTCCCAATTTTCATTTCATTTAATTATGTTTAACGAATGTAAGTGTGTAGTTTAAACGAGATTCCCCCAACACCTATTTTTTTAGAGGGACGTGAGTTCTGTATTTCAGTGTACGTATCTATGCATATACTCACGTTTGGAACGCACAACTTTAATAGGTTGACAGTTTTTCCGCACAGTAGAATATCCTGGGCGAGATCGCTCAAAAAATCCGGCACCATATCTACACGCACCGTGTGACTACGTGTCCAATAAGTTCTTCCGCGCGTGCGCAAGTATGAACTGTTTGCGACGACGAAGAACTCGCCGTACGGATCATTCACCACGCCTTCGAATATCCACTGCTGCAAGAAACGACTACACGATACGTAAGCCGAAACCTAAATACACACGTTAAAAGCAAGCGTCTCACTTGAAATAGATCTGCACGCAAGGATATAACGTCGAATACAGCACCATGATGGTCTCTTTGTCGGTCAATTCTACCGTCTTCTGATACAGGTAATTTAGTAGTGAGACGCCGTTGGGTAATCGACTGGATTCTGTGAAAGGACCCACCTTACACACAGAAGCAAGGACTGTTAATTGAGACAGCAACGGTCGCACATAATTGTGAACGCTCAATAGATTACAACTTCCTTCTGATATGTTATGAACAGCCAACCTATAATAGCCCAAGTACCTGTTGATACTATCACACAGTTCCTGCAAATATAATTAAGCGATTCAAAACATTCTCTTCTTTAGCACTAAATATTAATAACCTTAAATATAAAGCCTTGACATTGATAATCTTCCGGCACCGATCGAAAATTGCAAAGATTGTCTAAAGCCGTGTAGCAACAACTGCACAATATCAAATCCCTACAGTAAGATTCCATCGCCGTGGTGGTGATGCCTTTCGTACTCCTTTCAGGAACCAAATACATTTCTCCATTAGCATCCCGTTTGAACGAATCTGACGTTATACCAACTACAAACAAACAGGAATCCCGTATTTATTCTAATAAACGCCGCACTCTAATAAACGCCACACTCTAATAGACGCCGCACTTAATAAACCCCGCACTCTAATAAACGCCACACCCCCAAGTTGGTAGGAGAATCCCCGTTAACCACATTCAGATTGAATTCCGTATGTGATTCTAAAACGATGTCGTTTTGTATCAAAACTAAGTTGAAATAGAATTGTTTTGAGATGGACACCAAGAACAAAGAATAAAAATGAGGATTTGGTTTGATTCGAAATAAACGCCGCACTCAAATAAAAACCGCACATATTAGAATAAATACGGTAAATGCAATTTACAATGAAACCCCATTCAAACTTACCCAATAAATTTTTTATATGAGCTATAAACACTCTCCGCTCCTCTATCATAGGGGATTTGCATTCGTCCTCCCCTAACAATCGCAGAATATTCACTGTGTGCATACTGAAGACATCGGAACAAATGCTGGAAGGTGCCTCCGATAGAAATGGTGGCTCCGTATGGGGATGCGGATTTCCCAGAGTTTCCCATGTCCGGCGATCGGTGAATTCAGTTCTAGATGCCAGTTCCCAAACATCACAACACTCTTCTAAAATCGAAAATAAATTAAACTTAATTACCATTTAATGAAATCTGTCACCTTTCGAAGGGGGTTTATAACCATCACCTTCTTTGGAGGCACACTCCAAAGAACTACAAGAGATTCTGATCGGTACGTGACACTTGTAACATTCATTATTTTCCAAATATCTGGCACGCAAATAATTATGTTGCCTAATATTCCGCTTTGTCTTCAACAGAAAAGATTCGTTACTGAATTTACTTTCCTGACATATCATTGGAAGTGATAATTTAAAATTTGCGCTGTCAAAGCAGCGGAAACTCATCCGTTCCCCCAACGGTAATGATGTCGTGTTCCTAATCTAGATGGAATGATCAAAATATCTACATTAAAATCTATAATAATAATCTAACAATAAAGTTTAACTTACCGAAATAACATTCTGTTCTGGCAGTCGACACAATTTCAATAAAACATATAAAACATTAGATAGAACTTCTTCATTAAGAGAATTAGAGCTCTGCAAGGTTTGGACACATCTCTGCAGTTTACGTGCATGATCCAATAAATTGTATTCATTGATTAAAATAAACTGCCAAGCTAATAGGTGGCAATATGGATCATTATTTTCTTCCAACAGAATTATGCTACCTGAAAAAAATTTTGGAATACATTTGTTATGCACTAATTATTCTACTAACTTTGTTCGGGAATCTTCTTTGACAGCAGAACTTCGAAAGCTCTCGATCTACATTTGCTCACCGATTTAACAGAAACACTACTTTTTTTACTTGAACATAGGTGTTTCTCACATAATTTTGTAATTAGGTAATATACACTGTTCAAAACTAAATTACCATTATTATCCTCAAATTTGGCACCTTGGTTTTTATCAGTGGTCATTTTAAGAGCACTGTTATGCTCGTGTAAATGTTAACCTTTAAGCATGGCCCTAAGCACCTTTCCTTTGAGACAAATCTGTTTTCTTTCTTGCTATTGTAACAACGTGATTTTGAAAATTTTATTCTTTGTACATACATAACAGCCAAACTTGATAAAAATAAGATCTTTACCTCTTTTTGGACACGAAAATTAGGTAAACCGACACAATCAAAACTAACTTACTAGCCTATCTTTGACTACCGTTTACACATTGTAAATAGTTTTAATTTGTAATTGGCCTAAAAAATAAATAAAAAAGAGCTTCAATACAAAATGAACATACAGAGTGAATTCTCGACAGCTGCGGATAAGGTCAGTAAAGAGTAAAAGACACGGCTAGATGTTTCAGTTTGTTAGAACAGAATACCCATTACTCTGCTGTGCGGATGCTGGCGAATGTATAGCTTGCTTCGTCTTTATCTAATACATAGATACATCGGAGAAATGCATTTCTTCTCCGACACATTAGGCTCCCTATACGCATGATGATCGCGTACACTCGGTATATATTCCCTTACATATCCTTTACATGCTCCACAGCCTCCTAATTATAATAGGTCTGTTCCAACACAATTTGCTGACGAGTCCATGACTGAACCAATGGGGCAGCAGATTGGTGTCCTTGAGAACTGAAATATATTTTCTGATAACCTCATAACGAACCGTCAGCAAACTGCGTGTTGGAACGGAGCTAATGTACACTTTCAATCTAACCCACCGTGCGTATCTTTAGTTCAAGGCTTTATTTTTGTTTATGGTGCTTTTCATATATGTCCAGTGATACACGTAGTTTTGTTTAAATTCTCTTTAATGATTTTACATGGAAAGCTGGAGCCACTGTACTCCTCCTGTCATTATAGGAAAATGATGACGCGCATAGCCGGGTAGACTGCAAGTGTATCATTAATTTGAGGTCTTGCCATCTTCTTGGTTAACATCCGACAGAGAGTGGAACTTCTGACTGTTATTGGATATTTTGTGGCTGAACTTTAATAAATCGCTGAATGCGCTGAACCACAGTTCGTAATTGAACAACAATAACCAAAAGCTGTCATATTTAAGTAAATAGTGGTAAATAGCATAAATAGTAAATTATGAATTAATATACATGCAAGGTATTAAATCTAGGTTTAGAAATAAAACCAGACGTCCGTGTCAGTTCTGAACATTTGTATTCTACCTCTTTTAATTATAGTCTGTACAATTGTATAATAAAAGCAAAAAGTGATATAGGTTAAGTTGCATAGCAAACACCACAAATGTGAACTTCCAACACACTACTTATGGAACCAGAAAGATTATTGGTAGCGGCTGGTCTTACTGCTGCGGCTGTAGTTGGAGCGTTTGTATTTTGGGGCCCCTCTACCAGTGCCACTAGTGGACGTGGAAGATTAGCTGGTCTCATTAACTTGGGGAAAACATGTTTTCTGAATTCCATTCTACACGCATTGGCTGCTTGCCCACAGTTTTTAGTGTGGCTTGATCGGGATTCTTTAGCCAGAGAAACCAGTCTCAGATCAACATTGTCAACTGTTTTGTCGGGTAAATGGCAATTTCTATTGAGACTTATTTACCACAGTTTATATTTTTAGTTGTAAATGGTACCAATAAGGCTGTCCAAGAGACTTATGCACCCGCAGCTGTTATAAATGCTCTGAAAAGATTAGGATGGGTTATACCTTCAGGTGAGCAGGATGCTCACGAACTTTTAAATGTTATTCTGACCACATTAGACGAGGAAATACAAAGATATAGTAGAAAAGTATGTGACATGGAAAATAATAGAAACAATAAATATATGATGCTATGTACATATATATAATTTATAGGGGGGATGCTTGTCTGATGTGCTCGGACTAAATTTCATCGGTACACAAGATGAGGACCGAGATAATGAAAGTTTAGACTTCGATCCTTCGGGTAGTGTCTTGTCTCTGAATGACTTAAGTAGACCTACTAGCTTCGGTTACAGAAGTGGAAATGTAAGACATTATCGTTGGATTTCCCGATCTTGCCGATCACTTTTGGTAGCGTCTCCACCACCTGTACAAACTGTGTCTCACCCTTTTAGTGGCACGCTCACAAGTCAGTTGCGTTGTACTGAATGTGGCTTTAAGGTGAATTGTTGATATTATAACATTATTTAAACTAATATGTTATTCTAGTCGAGTGTTAGATATGATAAATTCGAATGCCTTTCTCTGGCCTTGCCATCGGGAATGGGTGACTTAGGGTATGGTCGACACAAGCTTCATCAGTTACTAACTAATTTTGTAACTCCCGAAATGATACCTGATGTTTTATGCGAAGGATGTAATAAAAATCGGGATACTTCCGAACCGCCTATTTTATCCAAACAGATTAAAATTCTTAATTTCGGAAAGGTCGGTATTTAATTTTATTCCTGTTTAGTGACTTATAACTATTTGCTCCCGATTATTTCAGTTGCCAGTGTGCTTATGTATACATATATCCAGAAACACTTGGCTTTCTAGTGGAATGTCGAAGAGACAAGATTTTGTTCAATTTCCAATGCGATTATCGCTAGCTGCTTATACCTTTTTACAAGCGCAATACCAAAGAAAAATAAATACCCCTGTAGGTGGAAGCAATTGGGATAATCAATCAGTTTCCTTTATATATTTTTATCTTCAGTTCTATACGAGCGCAAGTGAAGGTGGTAGCCCATTATCAAACAGCATGCCGACCTCTTGGAATGCCGGTTCCTTAAGTGATAATGAATGGAGAAATGTTTATCAGCTTGCCGCAGTTATAGTCCATACGGGAAATGCCCATTCCGGCCATTTTATAACATACAGGCGTGGCCATCAAACTGCAAAGTAATTGAATTCTACAGCACCCGTTTGGTAGATATTTTATATGCATCCAGTAATTCTTTTCAGGTGGTATTACACGTCGGATGTGGAGATACGTGAAGTGTCCATAGAAGAGGTATTACAGTGCACCGCGTATATGTTGTTCTATGAAAAAACGACTAACTTATGTGTCTTTTAACACTCAACACAGCATTTATAAGTATATACCTGTTGCTTGGATTGGTACTGAGTTTTTTTATCTATGCATTTCTGCGAAATATAGCCATTCCATAATGGAACCTCAATTTAATTCTTTGCACAATATGTGTAGATATGTTATAAACCTTATTTTGCATTACAAATGATGCATGTAAATATTACACTTTTGTTGTGTTTATAATAAATTTTTAATTACAACTCGTGTAATGTTTCTTTGGAATATACAGTAATGTTCAGTTATAAAGAACCAACTTGCAAGGTACGAACCAAAAGTCCAATAAAAGCAGTGTAATTGTTTACCTAATACAATGAATCCGTTTATAACGATCTTTCGAATAAAGTGAACCGCTTTATGTATAAAGTTTCAGAAGTTTTGTATTATAACGAACTCGTTTACATTAAAAACTAAATATGATATTAAACGTTCACAAAGAGATGCAAAACAGAGTGACAGGGGCCATGAAATGAATCTTAGTAAATCAACGATTGCTACAATTTGGAAGAAATAAGAAAAAAATATTGGAAAACTTTGACCATTTAAATTCAAGCATTAAAAAAGTTTAAAAATCTGCCAACCCAGAAGTCGACCAAAGTTTAGCCAACAAAGAATTAATAATGCAATTGTTAGTGGAGCTGTGTTGCAAACAAAAACAGACGATTCTTCAGGTTGTAAATTCCCTTTTCGTATACAATTTCGTGTAGTGCTTTTTATGCCATTAAATAATCTTCCTCTTACACTTCCTGTTTCCATGCTCTTCCATACCACTTTCTTTGGGATGCTGTCCAACGCTCTCTCTATGTCTACAAATATATTGTCAGCGCTCTTCTCACAAAGCTGTTTGTTGTTACATTCGTAAATGCGCTTTGGAATCCTTCCAATTGAATTTCAATTACTGCTTTAGTCTTTCTTCTAAAATCCTCTCGTTTTTAGTACCTATACTGAATCCTCTGTTCTTGCAGTCTTTTTTATTGCTATTTTTTTATATTGGAATTATGCCCAATTCTCAGTCTGTTCTTTCTTCAAGAAATGCTTTAATATTTAATGAAATAAAATGGCTGTTGTAAATTTGGTTGTTTTTATTTACAAAAACAAAATTACCTTTTGCCGACATTTTGGAAGACAACATTGAAATATATATGAAATTTGATACGTGTGCTTTTCAGGTGTGAATGAATCCTAAAACCCACCTGAAAACCACACGTACAAGATCCAAATTATATATATGTATAAAATACAAAATAGGATACGGTGGCTCAAGATAGTAAAAAATAAAAAAATACCCTTACCATCTCGATGAGTGAAGAACTCCTTCTTCACTCATCGAGTTGGTAAGGGTATTTTTATTTTTTACTATACATATGTACATGACTATTTATATCAGTTTACAGAAGCTGTCAAGAAGGAAGGCATCTTACGAAACGTTGGCAAAAGGTAATTTGTTTCCGAAAATAAAAATAATCGAGCTTAAAACTGCCATTTTATTTGATTGAATATTAAAAACAGAAGCATACCCTCTTGACACTAGAAGTGCTTTGTTGTATAATTTTCTTATTTCTCATACTTTATCTCCTAAGATCCGAGATATCCTGCTGACTTTTTTGCATCTTCTTCATGTTTTACAACAGCTTCTATACGGCTGTTTTTCATGGTTCCCCTTTCGTCATTCTCCAAGGAAATAAATACAGAGTCCGATAAAGATAGCAATTTTGAAAGCAGAGGTGATGTAAAAAAGAAACTGAAATAAAGAAAAATACAATACAAATTATCAATAATATACTAGAATACCATTTAAACACGACTTTTATTGAATGGGTAAGCAGGGACATTTATTTTTACTTACATTTAGGTATAAATATAAAATATTACTTAATTAAAAAATTATAAAAACAGTATGACACAGATTTGATTACAAAAATACGTCAATAAATGTTTAAGGTAATATCAGTATGAAATTCTATAAGGTTCGCTACTTTATTTTTAAAAAAGGTCAAAACATTTTAAGGTTGTTACAGTTTTCTTTCTATTTCGTATATTTGAACGACAAGATCTGCCTTTCGATTAATTTTCTTCAATTGATCAGGATCTGGTTTTACCAATTCTCCTTTCTTTATTTTCTCCTCCAAAGCTTCTACTTCTCTCAACCTCTTCTTTAAATTTCTCAGCTTCTTAGCCGGATCTGTACTTTCTTGTGTATCTGTCTTATTCTCTTTAGATGTTGTTGAATCCGTATTAACAGAATTAGATTTTGAGATTTTGGGTTCGCTTATTTTAAGTTCACTTACTTGCTTAGTAACAGTCTCCACTTCTACAACATAAAAAACATGCTTCACTATGAAGTACAGCGTACATCGAAAGATTGGGTCTCCTACTTTTCAAGTGTTTCTTATTTTTAGTCTTTTCCTTTTCATCACTTATAAATAGACCCGGTATCGAGTGATGTGCATTAACGCCAGGTGGTAAAGTTACAGCAGCTTTCACAGCTTGTCGGTTCACAAATTGCTTGCCTTTACTTTCGTACAATGGCACTTCTTCTTGTGGCACGTAACCTTCTTTTATCCGTCTAGCTTTGCGCCAGCTACCATCTGGTCTTTGGGAGGCTGGTATGTAGGTCTCCCCTTCGAACACACGTTAACTTTAAGTTATTACTTCAAGTTGCAAAAGGATGTATATATAAAGAATATGGAAGTACCGTTTTCATCGCGCACATTCGTTGAAATCATGTTAAATTTTAATAACGATAGTTAAGTATAGTTTTACAATAAACTATATCATGTTTCTCTCTAATATCAAATACAAACAAATTCAGTAATCAAGAGCAAAAACAAATACCCAAACCCATATCATACGCAGACTACATTACAACATGATTACAACCAGGCTGCCAAATCCACGCCAAAAGTGAAAATGATTTTTCACCAGATTTTTAAGTGGAAAGTTGCCAAATTTGGATATTAAATAATATTATAAAATACGAAGAAAAAGTTAATTTAACAACAATATTAATAGTTATATACTATAAAATTTGAAAATAAAATGAAGATTATAAGTGCCAAAACAATAGAGAAGAAAAGTGTGACGTACATTGTTTGGAAACCTGCCCAGTATTGCCAATGGTGAAATGATTAATATCACGGTAGAAATAATACGATATGCTCACGCGCATGTAGACCTACGTCACTGCGGAGCAAAAATCGCGCCAAGTACAAAATTAATTACAGGGAATAATCTTTGACATAAAATTAAATGTGGATATCTTGTATTAAATCGCAATATTTTGATTGGTATTAAATAAATTTAAAACATATGTGGATAGTAACTTTACTGGCGAAAAATGTAGCACATCTAAACTTTGTTTAACAGTTAACAATGGAAATTTCAGTAACTCGTGATGAACTTTATGTTCTTATCGCTCTTCTTTAAACGAGAATGTATACTTTCTAAATAATTGTTATATAACTATTTTATTTTATAAAACCAACAATTTTACTTTTTGAAATTAGTAAACTTTGACATTTTTCGTTCAAGTTTTTCCTTTTAATTTCGAAAACTAATAGTGTGTTGGGAGCTTTATTTCATAAATTAAACGTAAAACGTAAATTCAATAATATATTGTTCTTAAAGTAGACACAATACATCCGTAACTCACATAAACATAACATAACATAACTATTCCCAAGAAGACATAATCGTTCTACTACTACACACACATGAACTCCCTCTAACTTCAGAGTGGTCAACTTCATGTGTTTCCTTGGCGCGTAATTTGAATTTAAACTCAAATTGCTAACAAGTGCTATTAATATCTTTCACTTTTATGTACGTTCTCACCCTACTAAGAAATAAAATTACTTCCTTAAAGATTGTGACATGGTTTTAGCCTTGCAAATATAAAATCTCAAAGCAAAACGCGGCTGTAAATTGTGCAATAGCATAAGCAAAACATAAATAAACAAACATGGCTAGGCAACCGTGCACTACCGTGTACCAGAGGAGTATGACTATGATTGGCTGCTTTTAATTTGCTCCGCACTGACGTCATATGACCGGCCTTGACGAATTTGAGATCCAAACTTAGCATACCGTATTATTTCTACCGTGATTAATATACGGAATTTTAATCATTTTACGCTCTTGGTGACACTGTAAGTTTCCAAACCAAGAAAAAACACGTGCCTATGGCCTAAAATTAACCTACATAAATCTTCCTCTTGTCATTTCAGTGCTGATTCTCGTATTACTTTGTAGAACTTTTGTATGCTGTTTTCCCGTTCTGTGACCGCTGCTCTTTTACTTGTATTATCGGTCTTTTAATCATTTTACAAATGGAGAAGAAAAGCATGGCGTAAATTTTTTTTTTGAAACCTGCAGCAAAATGTGAAAGAATTTTTTTTGTTTTAAAAATAATTAAATTAGAAATAGAAAATTAAAACAGTATAAAGAAAACACATGTAAATAACAGAATGGCAGAAAATTAGTAGGTTATTTCATTTGTTTGGAAACCTAGACAGCGTAAACTGATAAAAAATACCATTCTTTTCATCATTTTACGCAGTTGACGGCACTGCATAGGTTTCCAAAAAAAAACAAATTGACGTCATCACTTTTCTACTCCATTGCCGTCATCATTTTTCTTATCCATTGCTCTCATCACTTTTCTTCTCTATTCAGCAGTTACTGTTGGAGTTATGAACAAACAATTTGAACTTGGCGCTCTTTATTGCCGCTCTATCTGTTTTACCAATTAGTACCAATCGCATAGGGTATAGACAAGAGATGTAACTTCACGTAATAGACGCTAGAATGGCGCTAAAAAAGATGCGTAAAACAACGTATACAAATAGAAATTAAGTTACCGAGAACCGTCTTTAATTTGATAGGAAAGCCAAACCGCAGCAATTACCATAAAATATACTGAAGTGTAAGAAATTAAATAAGCAAGTACATGAAGTACCAAAATTACTAAATATATACAGACTGAGCAAAAACCATTGACCATGCCGCTTTACTGTAGTAGTGTAAATGCGGCACATATACGGTTATAGAAAATGCCGATTTCAATGTATTATTGCTAGAACGTTGCCAAATCGTGCGGATCGTCCGTTGCGTGATAGCAACTGTTGTTAGGAATATCCTGTGAGAATTCTGCAGTCGGTAGTGCGCTCTCGTCGGGTAAACATCATATTAACTCTAGTTTTACGAAGCACACGCATTGGTGCATACTACACTCTGCACATAAAGTATACTGCACTAACTAACGTGAAAAATTGCATGCCCTTATTTACATAAAAGTGTTCTTTGCTATGGTAACCACAAAAAAAAAATAAAACGGTCGAAATACATTTCTATGTATTTACATCCTGCTAAACTAAATAGAGACCTGTCGAATAGGAGCAATAAATATTGTGTACATGTCCAAGAAAAAAGGTTCGGAAGTAATTATTTGATAAGTAATACATACATCGAAACAATAAAAACTCATACATTTATTATCAAAAATAAATTTTATAATGTTTATAGGTTCGACGTGAACAATTCCTAAAAATGCGTATTATAAGTACACGCAAACACTATAGATAATATAAAAGGCTGATCAGCTGCTCTCTTTCTCTAAACATTCTTCGCTTAGTCCTTCGTCTTCGTGAACTAACGTTTCCTCTTTGGTCGTAAAATGTATTACTCTACAACAGATGACATTTCGATCAAAATAAGTATGCAGAAGAACGTAAAAAATATGCTTACAGAGCGATACCCAAAACAACTATTTGCGTTGCAATTGTTAAGAAATAAATAGCGGATGGTAGAGTATGTATTGTTGCGTTATAAATTTGAGAATATAGTACCCCAGAGATTACCGGAACGGCATTGTCTGCTACGGCTAAAATCGAAAATACTTTTCCTGCAAAGCGAGAAACATTTGCAATAAAGTTACGGTTATACTACCCCTCAACGCACAACAACAACAACTCACCCCTCTCTGGGGCCGGTATGATCTTGGACACCGTCGATCGGATTACCGGAGCTACAATGGGACCAATGGCAGCAAACGCACCTCCGACATACAGAAGCCATCCCACTTCCGCGGTGGCGTAGAACACCCTCGCAATGGAATGGCATACCGCCCCCAGCATCATAATGCAAGTATCGCGCCAGTGGAAATATTTGCTCAGCAACGGCACGGCGCACAACAAAATAACTCCTTGCAGAGCGGAAACGTACGTTTTGAAGTTACTGAAAGCGTCGAAGGTCCACTTTAGTACCAACTGAACGTATAAGTACATCATGGGTTTTTCGTCTCTCTGGAATGTATAGAATGCCATTGACGCTATCAAAATTAGGAGGTAGAATCTACGCCGAGACGGTCTCCTTTTGAATACCGTGGTAAAGGTCTGCACCACGTGGTCACTGTCGAAGAAATCTGTGATGACATTATCCGCCTCGCTGAGCGGTCTCTGTTTTTCGTTGGTCCTCCATTCTAAGCGCAGGAACGTGTAGAGTATGGCGATGAACAGCAAACTAGCGTTAATTGTAAACATGATCGCGTACGATTTGTTAGTAACGTTGCTGTATAGGACTTTACCTGAAAGTTCGTGAACATTATATAGGATTATAATGTATGTACATCATATATATACATACCTATTGCAATACCCGTCGGCATTGTAACTAAGTAACAGACTTCCACAACCGTAACCCTGAGTGTGCGACTTTCCTTCGAAGATACGTCGGTAATGTAGGAAAAAGCAGCCGCGAAAATCGCTACATCCGCACCAGTTATAGTCATGGGTAACGTGGCCGTGTAAATAATATATTCTACCGGCCAAGTGTCCTGTGTAGCGTTCACGATGATCATAATGGAATAGTATAATTTGCCACACAATCCTAGTAGAAGTGGTAGTTTCCTGCCTCTTCTGTCCGCCCAAGCGCCCATGAAGAATGCCAGCAGTATCTGACCGACATGTCCCGCGACATCATTCCATTGATGGAAATTTGATACAGTTACCTAGAAATACCCATACACGTCTGTGCGCAGAATCAAACAAGAGTGGACATTTATAAAAAGGAAAACTTTCTTAAACAGGACACAACCCAGTTAGCAGATTGACGTGAAAAAGACGTCGCTTATGGGCATACTTCCATTAAACGACGTCTTTTTCACGTCAGTCAGTTAACTGGGAAATTATATTTCATTCACTTTAAGAACATGACAAGGACTAGGCAATATTTTCCAGTTTGGGATTAATACACAGTAGTATCGAGAAATCGACACACAACAAATTGATTTAATAAAATTCGCAACATGTTTCGAGAGTACGTTATTGTCAACAATTTCCTCAAGGGTCAATGCGCCATCATCAATGTAGAAAACTTTCGAGATTTTTACCTGTACTTTCTTATTGATTTCCTCGTGTTCGTCTGCGGTTAAGTTATCGCAGATTGTCGCATTCAATTGGTGATTTACCGTGCACGCTTTGTGGACGAAAAAGGCTTGTTCTACAATGGACGTGATCATGAAGGCCATCATATAGAACGTCATCGATGGCTCGACCGTAATCAAACTTAAATACCTCTTCAATCGACTTCTCCATGTTTCCGATGGCATCTAAAAATATTAAAGAATCCAGAACTGTGGCGACGGAAACCTTAATCAACCTTTGTTTGGTACAGTATTGGTTTAGGTTGTGTAATGTGCGACGTTAAAGTTATATTGTTATGTTTGTTTAATATACATAAATGTTCAAACAAACCTGTGGAGAATCTGTTACTTTAGACACACTTAGTGAGTGAGTTAGATGCTTTAGACACCACTAACAATTTTATTGGAGGTTATGTTACATTCTTAAGAGTTTATCGTGTATTATACATACATGCATGTTATCTTAGTTTCTCTACACACATATACCACATAATACACCTGTTAATGAATATTCTAAATGTTTGGATACTTTTTAATCTACGTATTCTATTCTTTTATACACTTTCTTTTAGAAATTTTACAGTAGGTACTTGAATATGTAATTGCTGCACGTGGTTGTTCAAACAGCGTTCGTATCTCGTATCATTCTTATCCAATATTGAATAATATGGCTATTTATAAATTACGATCAATGATAAATTAACAGTATCAAAATAAGTTTATGTACAGCATATGTACCTATGTATTTATAACAACATTTATTATGCATCAGTTAATAAATAGAAAAGAAACTGTTCTTACTAGAATCTAACTACAATTTTGGCAGTTGTAACAAAATAAAAGTAACTTACGTTTTTCAAGTATTATTTTTTAAATATAATTAAATTTTTGGCAGCCCTGGTTAGGTAATTATAAACATTTCTCCTGGTAGTCTAGGTAGACTTTTGAAAGCACTGCTGTGAATTAGGGGAAAATATGACAACGGTGTAGCTTAATTATTTTATTGACTAGGTGACATGTAATACTAAAGCAAATACAATAAGTAAATGTAATCCTTATATGAGTTATTGACTTATTTTTGGATTCAAAAAATTATTATAATTTAAGCTGTAGATACTGATGAGATAACATGTATTATGTACAATGCAATGGTTTCGAAAGTGTATATAAAGTTATATACATATGTATACGTTTAGGAAATGCTTAGTGATAAGTAATTAGTAAGTAAAAATAATATGCACCTACTACATACTTAATAAAAACAAACAAACAAAGAGAGGCACTAGCCAATAATATTCTTAATAGTACTGATGACAAAGAATATGTTGTTACATATGTAGGTATAGGGTATAATTGAGGAAAACAATGGAAAAGACGATGAGAGATAATTTATGTCATACATATTTCCTAATCTAATAGCATAAGAAGGTAATAGAGGTGAAACATACATAGTGCATTATATTTACAAGAAAGTTAATAGTGAATTGAAGCTATTCTGATTTAGTGCAAAGATGTTTTATTAATTTCAAAATTATAGTTACGTGATCCCGCCCGAGGAAGGTCAATCTCTCTTGGGCCGACATTTCACGAGTATAAATCAAATAATTATATGTTTGTACATAAATATACACATTTAAAACACGGATTTGTTAAACTACAAGACAATCTGGCGATTAATAAAAATGCAATCGAAAAAATGCTAATTGTATCAACTTTAATTTTCCGCTAGCTTGCATAATATTATATTACCAGGAGTACACTGTAACTGATATATACATACGTATAATAATAGTATCAATGTCCACTAACACAAATATAACTGAAATGGACTATAGAGACTTAGGTTAACAAAAACGATAACTGCTAAGCACATTATACGTCAGTCGCTAATTGATGTGTTGCAAGTTACTGAGAGATCATCATGATTGATCTTCTATAATTTCTCAATTTTCTAAATCTTTTCTTTTCAAATGCACGGTGATATATTGTACTAACTTACTGTCACAATATCCATCGATTATCGACAATTATTCTTTTCTGTATGATTCATTACTAATAGTGTATAATATATTGAATAAACATATTGTTCTTGCTGACATAAACCACTTTTTTCTTTTCAAACGATAGGGAATAATAGTAATTACTGTTAAAATATGTATCAAACAATATATAACCGCTTAACCTTGTGGCGCCCTCTGTTAATGGGATGTAATATGTAGT
>JARFOC010000299.1:0-14787 GCA_031763485.1 Osmoderma eremita | reverse complement strand
CATCAATATAAACTTTCCCAAACTGCACTACCCTTACTCCCTATTCTATTTAAATAAAAAATATGTTGAATTTTACCATTCCATTACAAACTCCAATACAATACCGAGAAAAATACTGAAAATTGGAGTAGGAGGGGATGGCCAAAGAAAAGTGCTTGGAGCGGTGTGGACGGATTTGAGGAAGGTTGATTTGGATATGTGGGAGGAAAGAGCTAAAGATAGGAAGAAGTGGCGGGAGTAGCATCTATACAACTGGTGGACAGATAAATAGAAAAGAAGCCATGGGCTGACATATATATTTATATATAAGTATTTTCTCCATGAAATCTTTCCAGGATTTTAGGGACACGATGTATCTATGTATATTCAAAATACATAATTATCTTTTGTTGGTGGTGCATTGCATTACAAAAATAACTAACACTAATAGAAATCTACTTATTTTGGTTGCTATAGTTTCCTTATCAATGAATATCCTCTGATCACATTTTTATTAATTTTTAAATCTCGCTAGCTTGGAAATTCACAGCGCAACCATGCAGCAGTATCAAAAGAGACAACAAAATGTATGACAATTGCAAAAAACCCTGCAAGATGCTCTAAATTGGAAGAAGAAGAAACTATGGTAGAGCAACTGATATCGCTGATTTATTTGGAACGCAATACCCATAATAATAAGAGACCACAAACCACAAAAGAAGAGAGAAGTAAAAAACCTCCGAAAAGATGGACACAGAATTGGCAATCGCCATCAATTTAGTCATCAGTGGAAATGGCACAGGCTCAAGAAAGAGAAAGAAGTAATGAAAGAATTATGCAATTACGATCCTACAGAAAAATGAACTTAAGAACCGGATTTATTGCATATTTATGTGTATGAAATAAATAAAGATTATTGGAATTTTACACAAACTCACTTTTGTAAATCGTACTAAGAAGAAGCTTCCAAAACCAAAAAAGCCCAAAATATTATCCTTCAATATCTATTCATTAACATTCACCTCGCCCTACCGCTAATTTTCCACAATCAACCCGGGCGAAAATTTAACACCAAGTAAACGCAATTAAAATTTGACGTAATTGTTCTGAAACCTTCCGAGCGGAAGACTTTAAAAATATAACCGCCAATACATCAACCCTTTCTACGTGTGCGCTCCTCTAGCGCGAAGTTAGGTGCAACGGTAAACCGCGCGCGACAAGAAATTGACGGCGAAGAATTCGGGCGCTGGAGACAAACACCGTGAATAATTCAATTATGAAGTCGATACGAACCAACAGCTACCAAGTTCCAGCCGAAACTTCCGTAGTAGATAGCGATGTCGACTGACGCTAGGAGGTAAGGAGATTATTAGTTGAGATATTGGCGTTACATAAGTTAGTTAGTAGAGAAAACTGTTTGTGTTTTTTTCAGAGTTTATCTTTGAAAACACATAAACTAATATTGCCTAAGATTCTGATTCTACGATATTAATTTACATTTTATTTTTTTCGTTCATCAAATCGTGCGGTTTTAATAAAGCATTGAAAGGCAAGATTACCTAAAATTGTTATGTCAGCCTGTGATAAACATTGCTAACCATGACATTACTGTAATTTGCTTTTAAACTAAGAGGAGCAAATGAAGAAGCTACATTTACACTGCAAATATCGCCAGATAAATCACTAGATCATTCTGGCGGTGAACTTGAAATATTTGTAAATCCTGTAAATGTCACAGAATATTTTGAGTTAATAAATTTTATTCTTTGAACATGATTCAGAAGTGTAGTAGCAAGCCACATAACACATAATAATAACCAACTCACTGACTTCATATTCTTTACTCTAAGTCTGAAATGTCTGATAAACTATCAGCACCAACAGAAATAATAAATGGTTTAATCAGCTCATCTACAATTTCGTCTAATGTGCACATTATTGTTTCTTTTCCAATCACATCCTCAAGACAAGTCTTCCAATTAACATTTTGAATATTTTGTACAGCTTGTAACAAAAAGTTCTTTCGCTTCTCTCAATTTAAATCTGTTGTTCTTGGACGCCACTTCATTTTTTATTTCTGGCTATATCAATTCAATCGGTTTTAGGTTCACATTGATAAGGTGGCACTCTTAAAACACACCCACACCCCAGATAATGCCATTGTAGGAAAGTACAGAGTACACCAATAAGTAATAAACACTTACTACGTCTTGTGTTTTACGACATTTTTTAATTGTAACATTGCATAATAGGTTTTGTCTAGTTTTTTTTACATACACTATCTAGTTGATCTTCCCAACTGAGATTTTTATCTAATGTCACGGCTAGTACAGATGCATTATCGGTGAAGTTTTTGTTTATATTTATGATAGGCTTCCGTATATGAAAATTAATAATTTTTTTTTTAAATGAGTCTATTTTTACTACACCAACCCGTCACTTCTTCAACTGTTCTTTCAATTTTGTAATTAACGTCATCTCAAGTTGTGGCCTTCACAATTACAGAAATATCGTCAGCAAATAAAATAGGGAGTCCGCAAGTTATTCTTTCCGGCAGATCATTGATGTGTAATAAGAATAGCAATGGACCTTAAATTGAGCCTTGCGGAACACCCACATCAATGTCAAATTAGGCGACTGTTCATTTCCCAATTTAACTACTAGTTTTCTGCATTCTAAAAACGACAATAACCAATCCAATGAAAGCCCTCTAAACCCCATAGGATATAGTTTCATCGCCAAGCATTACTATCTACACAATCGAACGCGCATGTTAAATCAAAGAAGATGCCAGCTGCATAATTATTCGAATCTAAAGCAGTGTAAATACATTCCAAACTATGAAAGAGCTCAGTCTCAGTTGACTTTTGTTTTACGAATCCATGATAGCTCGGGTGCAATATTCTGTGTTTATCAAGAAAGTCAGCTATCTGATTAGAGACAATTTTCTCGATGACTTTTGAAAAAGAGCTTAGGATAGAAACAGGTCTATAATTTTTAATATTAGAGGAATCATCCCTTTTGTACACGGGTATAACCAGAACAGTTTTTAGTTCTGATGTAAATTTTCCTGCTTCAAAAGATTTATTAATTACGTGAGATAAAATATCTGAAATATCCAAGCTTACTATTTTTAATAAGTAGTTGCTAATAACCTTACACAAAACGATTTCCATCTCGACAGCAAAATGTCACCAGTTCCGATAACAAACGAAAGATTCTACATCCCGGTCATTTCGCATATCTAATATATTCAGCTTAGAAGGAGCTATACGTAATCTCCGATATCGAAAATGTTTCCGAAACGTGACACGTCGACCAGCGCTACCCGATAACATCCTCTAGAACTGAAAGTGGAACGAAAGAACCACGAAGGCGTAGCGCTGCTGCGACCGAGGCGATGTATTGCTTAAGCTGTTCGAGGGCAAAATCTCGGTTGCAGAGTCGACGTGAGATTGTGCTGCCACGAAATGGGAAACCATCCATCGAGCGATGCCGGGCTCTTCGGACCGAAAGAAATAATTTACATTCGACCGGGAATATTCTTATTCTGGGGTGCTTCGAATAGGGAGAAAGTGAGTTTTCTATCACACACATGCACGTGTTACTGTGTCGGATGAGCTCTCGTGTGTATTTGTGTGTGTACGCGCCTGCAGCTGAAGAGGAATCGATAGGATGAATTTCGAGAGAATCTCTCAAGAGCTGGAACCGGCAGAATAGATAGACGTCAGCGTGACGTTAGGAAAAGGGACTTTTCTCCAGCAGCACCCCGATTGTTCCGTTTAATTGTTACGCAGTGGGATTTGCATATGAAGCGGTTAAAGCGACGAAGTTGTCACGCAGTTATTTCTATGTTAATTTGAATTCTGTACGCCCCAGAATCTGGGGTGTTCCATTTTCCCTAAATTCATATAAAGTAATCCCTCATCTGTCGAACTTATTTTTAGTTTGGTACATGTCTGCTATTATTGCTTTTCATACAAGGAATCAGTATCAGTCTATTGCGTAAATTACGAATTCTTTGAACAGTCACACTCTCCTGCCTTGGACCCAGTTCTGGTTGCGGAAGGGATACAGTTGTGAACCGCACTTCTCGATATTACAGATGACGCTTTGCCAGCGGGTGATCCCGGTGACGATCTTGGTGTTGTTGGATTTTAGCAGGGCCCTTAACACGGTTGACCATCGTGCACTTCTGTCCCGTCTCAAAACTGTTGGCTTTGGGGATGAAGCGGTGGATTTGATGTGGAGTTTTTTGATTAGCCGCAGATAAAGCGTTCTTATGGATTGCGCCAGGTTCTCCCCGTTTACGCTGCGTTACGGGGTTCCCTAGCGTTCCATTATTGACCCACTCCTCTTTTCTCTATACACTTGCGATTTATCTAACAGAATCAGGTACTGCAATGTGCACACATTCGATGATACTTAACTCCATTTGTCCTTTGCGCCCGCGGATTGGGAGTTGGTTGAGCGAAGACTCAATGGAAACTTGGAATCCTTATCAAGGTTTGCAACGAAGCGTGGACTCGTGGTTAACACCGCGAAGTCCCTGACCCTAGTCTTTAGTAATTCCAATGCTTGTGATCGGGTTAGAAACTCTGTGAATATTCGTCTTGATCAGACAAATTTACCCTTTGTGAAGAGCGCGAGGAGCCTTGGCTTGATACTAGACAATAGCTTCAGGTACAGATTGCAAATCAATTACTACTTAAAAATGACACATTGGAATTTAAAAAAGTTATTTCCCTATAAATCTATATTAAACATTCAAACCAAAATCACACTATGTGATGCAGTTGTCCTATCCCACTTTACTAATTGTACGCCATTTTATCATCCCTCTATCGACAAATATACTGAACATAGGATTCAAAAAGTTCAAAATTCTTGCTTAAGATTCATTTTTGGGTTGCGTCAGTATGACCACATCTCTCATACACTGGCTGGCTGAATATGCGTAATAGAGGAGAGTTGCAAACTCTATTTGTGTACCATACAATTATTTTTTTGAATCATACCTACCACCATACCTACATACACGGAGAGAAACGTGTGTATCAAGACGGTCCGCTTTAATTCAAGACAATTACCGTTTCAATTATCCACAATAGAATTACTGTTTTAAATCAAAACAAATATTTTCTTAGTGTTTTTGTCTCCGTTTAAGAAAAGTAACTTATAATGAAATAATTGTATTTCTTTGTTTAAGAAACATATTAGCTTGATTCAAGAAAATCTTGCAAAAAGTTTGAGAAAAGGGATTCTTACTAGAAATAAATCGCTATTGTAACAAGAAAATATTTTCTTAAGAATAATACATACTTTCTTATTTCAAAAGTATTTATATTTAATGATAAACCATAGTTTTTTAAATTCAAGAATGCCTTAATTTTCTCAAATTAAAGCATTTATTTACTAGGCATTCTTGAAGTGCGTATTATTTATATCCACAATATTAATTGCACTTGCCTTGTTTACGACGTATTCGTGTAGAAATGAACACTGTTACAGAATGCAGTAAATTATGCCATAACATCAAAACTATTAACTGCAGGCAATTTTGTCGAAAAGGCCAAGGCTACAACGATGATGAAAGTGGACACACTCTCAGAAATCGCTTTAGAGGCCAAAATCTCTTGCTTTATTTGTCAAGTAAGACTGTCTGCAAATAATTTTGTCGTTAGTGCGCATTGCCTCTTAGAGAGAGCTATAATAGCTGCTGATTCAGAACAAGACTGCTTGCAGGCAGTTTCATCTTCAACCATATTAACTGAATTTTAGACCTAAACTTCTTAAAACTATCCGTATGCTTTATAAAACAAGAAAAAGAAATGAATATTTAATACTTTTATTTTTTTATTAATGATGGAACAACAGAAGATATTTATATTTTAAACACTATATTCATTAAAATACACAAAATCTTCATTGTTTACTCGGTGTATAATGCTAGGAACATGTGAAATAAACGTTGGCAGGATGTTACAGGGCATATAAAAATAGATTTTTTATGAACATATTCTAAATGCGGTTACTTTGAATTACTATGAAGTTTTTTCCACACATACAAACATTTTTCGTTATTAATAAATTTTATTTGTTTAACACTGATAATAAGTGCATAATGTTTGGGAATTGTTTACCGTGCTGGAAATTTTGAAAATTACTTTTAGAATTAGGGTCCAAATGTGTCCACTTGCCTTAGGATACTGGGCGTTGATGACATAAAACGCCTTGAAAAGTAAATCTAGACCATTCAATAAAGTATTCGTTTTGAATCTTATTTCATCAATGACGATAAATATTGAATTTATAGTAATCTTCTCCAACAATAAGAAGGAATGGCTGCAAGCTCTTTTTCTCAAAAATGCCTTATTTCTTTGTTCAGTTATTTTCTGCTCAACAAGTCTGTCAATTTAGTTCACTGCAACGAATAGTATATACACATAACACTTACTTGAACTAATAATCTTTCGCAACATTCTACGGAAGAACACTTCCAATGAGTATAGTCTACTTTTGATCTTCCTTTTGGTAGAAGTAGATTGCATAAAATATGTATTTGGCCATAAGTCTTTATGTCTAAACATTCAAGCATAATTGTTTTAAAACTAAGTGTTTCAATTTTTAAATTGAAACACTTGATTTAATCATTCTTTATTATCTAAGAAAATGTAAGGATTTCCTTGTCCTTAATCCTGTTTATTCCATATGTCTCTACTACAGCTTGCCAAAACGAATTCCACTGTTCCAACAAATTCAAAAGGAAGTCTAAGGACTTCCTTTTGAATAAATATCCGGAATCTAAATGGATCTAAAACATAAATAAACAAACCGTCATAATTGGTAAATGTATTTAATCACACAAACTAACTGGTTTGCTCGAATTTCACGAAAAAGCGACCACCAATATATCCACTATATAGAGGTACAATAAAAATAACTACAATTATTAGAAATGCTTGAAATAAGAAAATTATTTTCTTAATTAAACATTTTTTTAGTCTTGAAGTAAAAATATTTTTCGTGGATAAAGACTGATTTTCGCAAGAAAATTTAATTTCTTCGTACAGGAAATCATTTCTCTCCGTGTAAGAAGATTAGATACCGCACCGACGTGTATAGTATAACCACTCGTTTCCGTGGTCTCATATCTCGACCTCCTCACAGAACTGCCGTATTCAAAAGGTCTTTGTCCTATGCAATTTTTTCAAAATATAATAATTGCCTGCCAAATGACCTCAACTTAACTCGGGCACTATTATTAAGTAATTTTCTCCAAAGTCACGACCTTAACCGTTTTGATACTTACACATATAGGAAGCGTAAAAATTTTGGAATGAAATTCGTATTTCCTTAACAATTTATATTTGGGAAAATCCTGGGACAGGTTAAGGAAGTAGATGTTCGAATTACCATCCATTCACATTTGACAAAAATAAATCCAGTTATGAAATTCTTGTAGTACCTTGTCTCTGATTTTCTAAATTCCAAAGTTATTTTCCAAAGTTATGCATTATATTGAAGAAAGTATGCTGTGTCTTCGGTAACCGTAGGGATAAATTGTTGAAGGAAAAGTAGTGAGTTGTTTGACAATGGATGCGTCGGCTGGTAGTTTTAAGGAAGAAGTGAATTATTACAAAAGGTTCTTAGATAAGGAAAAAACGGGTTGATTCACAATATTCCTTTTAAAATGATTTAATGATATAATGAACCAAGGGTAGTCAACTTTGGACCATGTAATACAAAAAGGAAAATGAAGAAGTTAGGAAATGGGTGGTACATAAAACACACAACACACATTTGGGTGGTTGGGGTATTGTACTGTAGTAATCTTCAAAATTTAGTTGTCTATTTGCTTTTGCATCTTCATTTAAATGTCGCCCATTTTGAGTTGCTGTTTCCATGGCTAGCTATCTATCCAGTGCATTTAACAAAGAAGCCATCCCTTCTAAACTTTAAAATTTTTAGTTGGCACCATTTTATCAAAAAGAGCTAGGAGCATGACTTGTAGACTTCAAGAAAGGTTTTGACATGTTGAAGAGAGCGAGAATCATAGAAGATCTGGAGAAGATAAAGAGACCAAGAAAGATAATAAGCCTTGTAAAAGTGACAAGGAAAGAATCGAAAGCAATTAACAAAGGAGTGCATCAGGGGGATTCACTGTCATTATTATTCATAACATCTTTGGATTGTATTATTAAAGAAGTACAGTATACTGGTACAATAGACAACAAATTGATTCACATAATTGCATATGCAGATGACTTAGCAATAATTGCAAGGAGAAAAGGAGATCTAAAAATAGCATTTCAGAACA
Organism: Osmoderma eremita; assembly: GCA_031763485.1. NCBI lineage: Eukaryota > Metazoa > Arthropoda > Insecta > Coleoptera > Scarabaeidae > Osmoderma > Osmoderma eremita. The sequence goes on along the minus strand of JARFOC010000299.1, from coordinate 6,488 downwards.
TAGATGTTAAAGCCAAAGAAAGAGGACTGGAGATCAACGAAAATAAAACAAAATACATGCATTGCAATAGAAATAGAGAAAAGCCTTTATACATTTTAAGAACAGGGAATCATGAATTCCGAGAGGTAGACTCTTTAATATATCTAGGAACACTAGTAAGCAGAACCAACGAAAGATTAGATATTAAGAGAAGAATCCAGTTAGGGAATAAAGCATTTTACAGTAGGAAAAATCTATTAAAGGACAAGAAACTTAGTAAAAATACAAATAAAACAATGGTTAGACCTGTCGTAACTTACGCAGCAGAAACAACAAGTTTGACGTTAAAAGAAGAAGAACAACTAATTATTTGAAAGAAAAATTATAAGATGCAGAACAGGATTAAAAGAGGTTGGTGAGGACGAATACAGGTTACTTGTGAATTATGAAATTGAAACGATAATGAAAGGAGAGAATATTGTCAAAACTTACAAAGCCAGTAGAATTCAGTGGTATGGACATGTATTCGGAAGAGTGGAGAAAGCAGCGATTAGAAGTATAACAGAATGGAATCCCGTGAAAAGTAGACCAAGAGGAAGACCTAAGGTGAAATGAAAGGTACAAGTGGAGAACGACCTGAACTAATCCACCACAACAACGGATTTACAGCGTTTTTGCAGTTTTACAGCTAGAATTTCTGCGGAAATGTACAGCTTTACATACATACATACCATTGTATCGGGTTGGTACCCTTGTGTCAATTTGAGAAACGGCAATATGCATCTAAAGCTTGTAGCTCCATCAGAATCTCCCTCATATAATAAATCTGCAGCAGTTTATCGAATTTCTAAACAGATTGCAGTTGTTGCACAAACTGGTTACTCAGGTACACTTAGGAGACAGCGAAGACGCAGTGCGGCAAATTAGTTCTAATAAATGCCACCGTGTACTTTACTAATTGTATTTCAACTTGGAGCTATTACTATTACCACCGCGAATTTCGCCAATCGCAAACATCTTGCGTTCCGTTTAATTATATTGTGATTATATTTACTATGGCCGTAAACTTGTACTCACTGACCAAACTACATATATAATGGGAAGTATAGAAGACAAGTTTTGTTGCGCTAAAATTCCTACTAAATTAATTACGCGAACTTTCCAGTTCGTAAATTGTTATATTATCAAGTTCTCACTTCGCTGACGTTTCGGTTTTGTGCTTGGGATAGCATCGAAGATTTCGTTTGTTTCTTTTCTGCTTTAATGGGAATTTTTCTTTATTATTATTTTTTGGTTGGAACTAAAATAGCTTTTGATTTAATTAGCGTCGATCCTGAAGTTTGTTTGAAGTTACGGAAAGTTAACAATGAAATAATTGAAGAACAAAAAATATGCGCACTGCACCGGATAAAAATTCCTAATTAATTACTTTATAAAACTTTTACTTCCTTTTGTTTACGAAATGGAAAAAATAATGAAAACAAGTAAGTAAAACCAGGTCTTTTTGAACATTATTTCCCACACTATATCTATAGGCTTGTATAGAAGTACTATTCGATACAATTCCTCTTAAAGGAACGCCTGCTAATTCAAAAGGCGAAGTCCTATGTTCGTTTGCGTTTGCTTTTAAGGGAATCGAAGTTATTTATGGTAGACGACAATCGTTCGTTTTTCGAATCAAACGGATACTTATCATCGTTCGCATGAGAATTTATATCCCACTGAACGCGTGTATACAACTAAACGTATGTACATATATTTTCCCGGAAAGCTGAATATATTCACGGCAAAGTAGAAACTTCAAAAGATGAGATAAATGTTTTAGTATATTAGACAGACATGGTGGCGTTTTGTGTGTTTATTTATATAATCTAGCATTTATTGCAAAGGTCAGGTTGGACACAAAATTGACATTCATCGATTTTGATGTTTGTAAACAAAATTATATCTTTTCCTCTTGTGTTTTGTACATACAGCCTTGGACAAAAGTATTGACAACTAAACTTAAAAACGTCAATGCCTTTTATTGTGATTAGGTAGTCGGTACATATGTTTGTAGAGCTTCCATTTTGTCAATACTTATATCTAACCTTGTTCAATGGGAATTTTACCAGTCTATTAATTACGAACTTGATCGCGGCCATTTTTCGTTGCGCGCACTGGATTGAATCAGCTATTATGAACCTCTTTGTTCTAATTTCTTTTCTGTACATGTCGATTTCTAGTTTGTTGTCGTTGTTTCCAATTATCATGCTGTCTATTTACTTGATTACTTGATGAAGCGATGTCATCCTCCTGATGCGGTTAATCGTCCCTTGTACTTCGGCCGCTAGGTCCTATTGTAGAGCGGATGCCACCCTAGAGTTCATCAAACAAGTCTAGGTCCTTGAGGTAGCACAGAATCTTGTTCAATGAGGAATTATTCAGGCCAGCTACACTGAGAAAAAGAATTTGCTGATTCAACCAATAACTGGTTCATCCAACAATCTTTTGTATTTAAATATACTCAAACCACTCAATTGTTTAAATCAATCACCTAGAATTAGTTGCATTAATATTGTTGAAACAACCAACAATAGTAGTTAATCCAATTATCTTTTAAATGTTGTCTGAAGAATTTAACCCTTTTAAGGCAAACTTAAAAGTGAATTTAGCAAACAACGATAGTACATTGTGCGAACCGAAAAAGAAAGTAGAGTGAATGCTTTTGTAGTTTTAAATTAAAACCAAGCAACCATTGAACTTAAGTAATGGTATTAGTACTACCTAACCCACAATGATTGGAACCAACCAACAAAATGCGTTGACTCAGATATGTAATATATTTTGCATTAACATACCTGTTATTTTGAGTCAGCAATGGGTGCATGTTGGTGACGTCATCAGAAAGTGCATTGTGTACCAAAAGTAATACGGTGGTGCGCTTTCCGCCACCAAGTTATGGTTGGGCGTATTACCGCCACATACAACCAGTGAATTAGTTTTGGGGATAGCCCCCAAGATTTTCCATATACCCGCGACAACACCATAAGTACAGTCATGCCCTTTGGGAGACCTTTTCTAAATGCGGATTCCAGGTAAATGTCTTGTCAAATATGACGCCTAGATATTTTACGTTTTCTGCAAATTCCAGTTTCACGGCTTGAATGGTGGGCGGTATTAATTTAATCATGCTATCTAAGAAAGGAAGGCAATTGCTCAATTCTTGTTCTACCGTAAGTTCTATGGCGAGAAACTGTGAATTTAGTTGCCCCAAAAAATCTCCAATGGTCGCTTTTGTTGTGTCAAAAACCGCGAAAATATCGTCTTCGTACCTAAACCAGATTCTAGGGATATATTCTACGTTCTTTTTCAGATTTACGTCAAATTTACTTATAAAAAGATTAGCAATGAATGGGGACAATGGATTTCTTATTGTCGTACCCTCCAATGGTTCTGGAACTTGCATAATCTAGCCGTTTATATTACGCGATTTTACTTTCGTCTATCATATTGAATGTTTAAAATTCCAGCAGATATTTTAACCCGTCTGTTATTGGTACGCTGAGAAAAGGTGAACAAACGTGAATAGATCAATTGGGATGGTCTCACAAAACACTAAATCGAACATAATGTACCAATAATGACAAGGTTTGTGTTAATATTAATTATATTGCATAATCGCGCGCCAAATGGCTAGATTTAAGAAATAGATCAGTTTTAAACATTGAAAGAAAAATATTTATTTCTCTTCTAAATTTTGAATTGTTAAATGAGAATCAAGATTTATTCTGTACAAAAATCTCATGAAACAGCATATGTAGTAGCATAGCTTCGCACCGATTTCCGCACAAGAGATTTTAAAATACACCAAGCTGCAAGAGCGACTTCGGCGAACGTACACAAGATCAATGACTTATTACTTAGGCAAGCAGACTACCTTGAGACAGTAACATTCCACCTAAAGGCCATCCAAGAACGTACATCGAACCTCACAAACACAATCTGCTCTATTTAACGATACGCTGCTCTGCAATTTATCGCGACTTTTCCTTTTATCGTAAATGTACACACCTGATTTTATATATTATTTTCATTAGTTCTTTAACACCTTGATATAGACATACTTTGTAGTTTTAACATTGATGTATACATGGGTACAGTCTCGGACAGCCAGAATGTCACCTCTATGCTACATCGTTGTATTTCTTTATGCATGTTATGTTCATAATCCACAATATATTATCTGTTGCTAGTCTTTTATTGTAACAACATTTACTCATTGTAATTAATATGGTCTGCCCTGTTAGATAATAGACATATTATTATTAAGTAGATTGTTGCGGTTCAGTCAGCGTGACGAAGTACGATTAATGAACCTCCACGTAAGAAGTTTGGGACAACCAGATAGTTGAAAGCAGTAGATATAGTATTAAGTTACGAATAGTAGAAATACTAGTAATTAGTGATGGGCGAAAATTATTCGAATGATCATCATTGGAGCTTACAATTAGTGAACGATTTCGTCTTCATAAATGATTCGCATTTCGTGTTATAATGGGAATCTTAAAAGGGAAACTAAATAGATTTTCTGTAGAAACATTAACTAAAAACAGATTCGATTGGTTTTAACGACTGTTTCCTAAACTAATAAGCATATTTTTTATGGAACTAAGAGAAACTTAATAATATTCAGTTGCTTTTGTTTGAGTGAAGAATATTTGTGATGTAAAATAAAATTACTCGATAAATATTCCAGGTAATAAAACAGCCAACTAAGGAAAAACAAGTGATAAATTAAACTTCGGGGACTATGTTTCCGGGCACATCGATACCATGTAATATTCCGACGACATATTATATGAAACTGCGATAAGACCACTCTGGCCGCATAATCGTCCTTCCACGAATATCGTCGATTTATATAGACTTGACGATACTGGCCACTACCAACCTCTATATGTATGTTGTACATATGTATAAGCACGATCTACTAGTAAATAAATGTTATATCTTTCATTAAAATTACTTTGGTAAAGTCCTGGGTGTTTTGCGAGCGTGATGAGAAGCAGAAAGGATGAAGCCCGAAACGCGAGACGAAAACGCAAATATTGACACAGGATGATATTAAAAATGCTTATGAAAGTAAGCAATGTTTAACCTCGTGTCGGTCTTTGTAAACGAGGATCGAGACTCAAAGATTTAAAAAAATTTAACACCAAAGGGAAAAAGAATATTCACACACACACGCCCTGTTTTGTAATTGCAATTTCTGAAATTAATTAAGTAATTTACACATGGCGTAAGTCTAAATTTTAAGTAAACATGAGATATTTTAAATCTGTTTACGTTTTTATGATTTAATTATATAGATAGATCGTCTCAACCTCCGAATGCAGTACAGAGTTTATGAGAATTCGATACACGGTTGCCAAATCGCCGAATCCGCTGTACATTATTACTTCCTGTTCCATTATTTGGGTTTCTGACAGTTGAAATGCATATTTTGAGGCAAACAGTAAAATATTTAAAAAAACATAATTTTTTTATTTAATAATCAGTGAAAAAGCCCATACTTATATTTATTATTACTCAAGATTAACGTAATTTAGATTTCGAGCATTTATTTAGGAATTGGGGTATTATACAATTTATTAAATTTAAAATAAAATATATACTCCTTTAACAAATAATAGTTTCCATTTTTGTAACAAAAATAGCTGGAATCATACAAATCCCCATATAATACAATAATATTTAAGAAAGGAATAGCAATTACACACATATGTCTTGTTTCAACTTTTAGTCAGTCGATGATCCAGTTTGATCTTCAGATGATGACGAATCTGTTGCAAGAATAATAAATTCTTTAATGTCATCTTGCAAATTATCCACTATTTTTTCAATATGCTTTACATGTTTGATGTAATTTTGCCAATTATCAACTGCTACAGTGCTATATGCTCTTCGAATTGATTCCTCCACATCTTTTATCTTAAATCTGGTATTATTCATTTTTATACAGATTTTAACTTGTGCCCATACGATTTCAATGGGATTTAACTCACAGTGGTGAGGTGGTAATCGAAGAACTCTATGACCTTTTCTTTTGCAAGTTCGTCAATCCTGCTTTATCATACTGCGGTTTAATTTGTGACACGCAAAACAGCAAGTCCCTTTTTAGCATATCGTCAGTGGTTGGGGTTTGTTTCTCAGGGAGACAATCAATGATATTGTTTTTTCTCCATGCTACCGTTGGAATTTTTTCTAATTTTCTGCAGGGATAGGAAGCATTATCAAGAACAATCACTTACTTGTGCGGTATATGTGAATGCAATTTATTAATAAACCAATCCACTTGTGTGTCTGAGTCCATCTCATGATTAACATCAGCAGTGTCTTTCTTGCAGAGAAATGTACATTCAACACCAGGAAAAAATCCGTTATCATCAGCAGCAAGACCTAATGCAAAACGGGGTCCAAGCCCGGTTGGGGATTTCAAACCAGTACTTAATCCTTGGATAAAAGCT
>JARFOC010000298.1:0-20590 GCA_031763485.1 Osmoderma eremita | reverse complement strand
TATATTCAGCACCAGGAACAAATCCGTTATCATCACCAGCATGAAATAATGCAAAACGAGGTCCAAGCCCGGTTGGGAATTTCAAACCAGTACTTAATCCTTGGATAAAAACTTGTTGACTATTTTGAATTGCGGTGTCTGTCCAAGTTTTATTTACTGCATGCCCTGTATGCACCCATGATTCATCAGTATATATTATAGTTCGACCTGAAATAATTGAAGTTACAGAAATGTCAAATAACAAGAACTAAATTGTACCTTCTTCTCTAAATTCCTTGATCTCTCGTAAGCATTTGTGCCTCCACCGAATAATGTCGTCTCGTTCAATGAGTATACCTTTACGTCCTACTTTTTTTTTAAACTCGAAAACTATATCGTGTAACAATCTATGTAAAGTTGCTCGACCGACGTTAGGGAGATCATCTGCATTGACAGCAGCAAGAATTGCATTTAATGTAGGTGGCATATTTTGTATAAAAAAACTATGCACTTTACGTCGAAAAGGTGGTTGCGTTCTCTCATCATATGTTTGTAATCGGTCATTTAGTTGTATGCCTTTCCTTTTCTTGGGGTTTTTTTTTACTTGATAATGAACCAGTTTGTTGCTCCTATTTTATATTATATATTGTACGCTCTGAGCAACCCAAAAAGCTTTACTTCTTCAACGACAGCACTCACATTCATAGTTTTATTAAAATAATTTAAAACATTTACAATCATACATTTCTGCTTCATGCTAAACGTTTCTCCCTTACGTCGTTTTCTCCTGCTACAGGCTCCATTAATGCATTCAAAACTGTAATTAAATGTATTGGTTATAAAATTTCTAAAAATCAAGAGAAATATCCATATTACCCTGTGCAGGCTCGAAAGAAATGGAAGCGTTCTGAAAAGAACGATTTGTACAACTGTATATGAAACAAATTAACGTGGAATTTAACCAGAAATAGTTTAAAACTACGATTAAAATAACGATTGACAGCAGTTGTCGCTAATAGACAGATAGATAGGTACTTTGTCGACGCCGACATATGTAAATAAGTTGCAACATGGCAATCGGAAGTGAAGATAACACTAATGACAGCAACTAAGGATAGTAAGAGATAAAGGTTGCTATTATATTCCCTACTGCATACGGAGGTTGAGACGATCTATAGTACCAGTATTGTTACATTAACAACACTAGTAGTTAGTTGGATGCGATATTATCGAAATTTATTTATTTATCATTGGCAGTATAATGACAAATTACTGCAGATATTGCAACTTTCTCTAATACTTTATTTCAGTAAGAATAGGAGCAGACGGTTTCCTAGACATACAATCCAGTAAATAGAAAAACTTATACCAATTTAATAAATAAACGATAATTATAACATTTTATTTAGGATAAAATTAAATGTGGACATATTATTATTATTAGAATTTCTAGGATACCATTGTATCAACAATGGCATTACTATACAACAATATATTTTTTGTAAATACACAGTAGATTGGAGTTAACTCCTTAATAGGGTTGCAAAAAATTAATTAACGCACATACATACTTTATTTACGTATGTGTATTTAAAAACAATACGTTCAAGCTGGAGTTACTACTACGACTCTCAACTCCCATAATTGGCACTTTGCTCGAATTACAAACAAGCCGCTGAACATTGTGACTTTTCGTCTCTCTACCGTTTCAAACGGCAATTAATGTGCCACTAACGTAACTTGAAAACGACAGTAATGTTTATTTAAAACATCATACATAATTCATGTATAAGAGCGCGAACAAAGGAAGCTCTGAAAGACCTCTTGATTCTCAGAAACTCAGTAATTCGGATTCGCTTTGTTAATGTTAAACGCTTAATGTCAACCCCGAAGCAACCGAACGTATACATCCATTCCTGTACTAACGGCCCGCTTCCTACTTTCCGATTTTAGGCGTTAACTGATTTTCGGCTAAGTAGAATCATTGCGGAGCTCCCTTAAAACCTAAAATGCCAACCACTCCCTAACCGTGTGGTACTTTTCACCCGACTAACGCCCTCGATTCGTCCAAATAATGCTCTGAAGGTTGCTCTCTACCCCTTCTTTTAATATTTGATGCGTTAATGTATACGACGCTTCTAACAAAGAATATTAATCTTCTCGTAGGTTTTCCTTTCAGTTTCTTTTATACTCGATCGCTCTTTTTTGCATTTTATTTATAGTTATTATTTCATTATTCCTTTATTTACATTTACCTTTTCGTAGGCGTTTGAAGTAAATGGAGAGATGGAGCGAACGGGTATAAAACACCTTCAACTAACAGATTGACTAAACAGGCGATATATGAAACACTTTCAAAAGGTTGTTGAAAATCTTAAAGCGGAAGGGGATTACGATCAATATCACATGTTCTCTGTAAGTATAATAATTGAAGGTGTATTGAATCAAATATGGACGTAAACTTTATAAAGTTTTCACCAACATGTATCCATTTGCTTAATTCCTATAATATACAATTATTCTCAATAAAAGGTTTCAATTGACGATTACGGTTTTTTTAAAACGGCTAATTCGAGCACTTTGTATTTAGTATTCTCATTTGGTCAAATGAGAGTTTTTTTTTGCACCTTAATTCTTATATTATATTTGAAAAAATAATTACCTGAAAAGAGGCAGGGCGACTCTTAGTGCAGAGAAATAGTGCATTTTTTAATCGTTATTACAACAAAAATAAACATACCTACTCAAATAATAACCAATTTATTGTAAAAATACATATAATTACACATTTATTTATATCCAATTCTAAGATGCATACAAGAATGGTAAATCCTAATTACCCGAATCCTCTTAACTAGAAACAACTACACAAATTCACAAACAATACACTAAAACTAATAATTTTGTTTATCTTGTATGGATTTTGCAATCTACCTACTAAGATATTCAGCAAATTTTATGGCTGTTGGTGGGTATCATGAGGGGTATTTTGTCTACTGACTCGTCCCTGTATATCTTGGCTTAAATAAATAAATAAATGAGCTAGGTTTATGACAACAACACATTAATGAATAATCCATTCACACTAGATTAGATTGGGTTAGATTTCATTTACACTTTGCTAAATCTATGTGTTGGGTCTAAAGGTTTGAATCGTTTCATTCTGCGCACTACATGTGTATTGTCCAATCAGTTCACTGCAAGGTCTGAATGTCTAGCCTGTCCTGGTATTTCCTGCTACTTCTTGTAATTTCTTCCTTCACTGTAAGAATTTTTAGGTCACGATGGATCATCTGGTTTGGAATATACCATGGTAGTAGTATAGCTACACCGGTTCTGGCGCAAAATCCCATAAGGTTTAACATAGGAGGTCTAAAAGTACTTTTCCGCCATCTTGGATTTAGAAAGAGGGGTGGGGAGAGATGCGGCCATCGAGGTGGGTCGCTACAATCATTTAAATCAAGTCGTAACCTGCTTTAATACGACGCATCATTATATCTGTTACTGTTGCCCTTTTATGTAATCTATATTTGGTTAGGCTTAAATTCTAGCCATTAATATTATCTGTATAATTAGAGTAAGCGTCTACTTCATCATAATTAATATCAAAACAAATTTTAGCGTGGATGTAATTAACTTATTGCAATTCCAAATCCTTGCAATGTAAACTGGTATTAAAATGTACTCTTTAAGGAAAACAGGAAAATATTGGTCTATGTCCGCAAATAAACTTAAATATAGTGTGAAGCTGTGCTATGCAATAAACATAAAATACGAAGATAGAACAATAAAACCATTGACACATACATAAATAATATATTATAATCTTACTGGATTTTTTAATTTTATTGCATTTCATAAGATTTTCTTTTTTTCTGAATTCTAAATATAAAACTCAGCTGAATTTTTTAACCTTCCATTTCTCTTTCTGCCTTCCTGCTACGAATATTTTATTTTGATCCCCTTGCTTTTCGAATTTATCAAGCACTTCCCAATAAACCCTTCTATCTGTTTTGATATTAATTATTGAAATAACGCCGTATCATTATTCTTGCGATTTATACATTTTATTTTGTATATTCATAGCATTTTGGCACAACTATTGATTAATCTTCATAATAATCATAGAAAATTAAAATTTTCGTAAATCTCTACTTCTACTTCTTATTTTTATTGAATAGGCATTTCTCCATTTCAACCACAATTTTTGTTCCCTTCTGAAATGTATATCACACCAATAATTGCAAGACAAACCGCAAACCTCTTAAAATACTGCATCTCTTCCCTTGCCATTTCACGTTTGCTCTAATAGCCATTAGATAATTCTCAGAATTTATTGCACTATTCCAATTTTTGAAACAACGTCTGCGTCCAAGTGTATGAAATATTGATCATGACGTTGTAAAACTATTTTAGTTTGTTTCCTAAATCATACGAAGTGTGTAAATTACGTAATACTGATACGTCTAAATATTTATATTTGAATATAATTACAATTGAACGTTATCTCCCTCAAAATAACTCCCTTGGGACGCCACACAGCGTTGAATACGGTTCTCCCATTCCTCATAGCAGTGCTGGAACTCGGATATTGGAATCGCCTTTACTTGGTCGGTTACAGCCGTTTGAGTGTTTACGGGTGTCAAAATGTCCCTTCATATGAATTTTCAATCTTGGGAAGAGTAAAGTCACAAGGACTCAAGTCATGTGAATGAGGAGATTGAGGAGCCACAGAAATATTGCTGCTGGCCAAAAAACCGTTTATGGAAATTGCTGTGTTATAAGGCGCATCGTCATGATGCAGGACCCAATCGTTCTTGATGTTTGGTCTCACACGCATGACCTTCTTTCGGAGTCTTTCGAGAACCTCTCAGTAAAAATGTTGATTAACTGTCTGACCTTGAGGCTTCTTTGTGAACGATTCCCTGGCTATCAAAGAAACAAATCAGCACGCTCTTGATCTTTGATTTGCTCATTCTTGCTTTCTTGTGCTTTGGAGAGCCTGAAGTGTACCATTTAATGCTCTTTCGTTTTGTTTACGGGCCATACTCGAACACCCAACTCTCATCACCAGTAATGTCACGTTTCAAAAAATTCTTCATTATTTTCAGTCGATTCCAAAAAGTCAAAGCACCTTTCACTCCTGATGTCCTTTTTTTCCTGCGAAAGATTTTTTTGAACTATTTTCGAGCAGATCTATCTCATTCCCAATTCATTGGTCAAAACTTGATGAACGGTGGTGTCAGACAAATTCAACTGTTTCCCGGTCATTCTGACCGTCAACCGACGATCTGAACGCACAAGATCGCCGATTTTGTCGACATTGTCATCGGTTCTTGCAGTTGAAGGCCTTCCGTTACGTGGCTCATCTCCCATCCACTCTCTTCCTTCTGAAAAAACCTTAAACCACCGAAAAAACTGGGCTCTTGGCAAAGCACTGTCTCCGTAGGACTGCTGAAGTTTTGCAAAAGCTTCTGTTGCACTTTGCCCAGGTCTGAAGCAAAACCTGATAGCACACCGTTGCTCGAAATTAATGTCTTTCATTTGTAGAACTCACTACAAAAAACAGGTTCACGGAAAAACGACAACGGACAACCAAAACACTTGATCGAGTTCAAACTTGCACTGAACACGTTTTGCAATATCCACATGTCGCCCCTCCATGTCCCGTGCTTCCCGTGTTACCATGTCAAGCGCTACGTTGTCGGTCTCATTACTTAATTTACACACCTCGTAACTATAACGTTACTGCTATTACTATTAACTGTTAAAAGTAGTGAAACGAAACTGTTGAACCCTATAGCTATATAATACGTGACGGGCATATGTGATATTGATTGCAATTCCATTACGTTGCTGCGAGATCAACCCAACGAAAGATCTGCCACTTAACTTAATAAGGATGACGTTTCAGAACGCAATTCCCAAGATGGTTCAGGAAATAGACCGTTCGGTCAACCGCTATGTCTAGGACCCGAGCTTTTAGAGAACGGAGATGACTTAGAAAATTTTCAACCGCAAGCTCCACCCTCACCGTCGCCATCAAAGGCGAAAACATACAACCCCCTAAAAAAGAACGGCAGACAAAAGAAATGATCTAGTTCTAGCCCGTTCTTCCCTTAGAAAATATTATTATTATTACTATTACGTTTAAGCAAGAACATTGTCATTATATACTTAATACATAATATATGCACACATTCACCCATATCCTTAAAGACGAATTATATTTTTACGACTGTAAGGATGTGTTTTTTTTTTACTTTTGTGTCCGTTGCATAACTAGTTAGTTGAAGATCGGTCACGATATTAAGACGCATAGTGTGAAATTTTATGATTTTCTTTGCCTAAAATAAGTCCTCCCACTACAATAATTTCAGCAATTAGCTTTAAAATTCTAAATAAGGTATAGCAATGAGAAATAAAATAAATTTCTATTAACTTAAAGTATTCATATTTGGATGCTGCAATTTTGAAGGGAAATCTCGCAAATTACTATCGGAATAATACTAAGCAATCTTTTAGATCATACAAGAAAAATCCTAATACAAACACGGCTGTAGTAATTAACACGTTCACTGCTGTAACAGTTTTTGGTGGAATATTGAATCTTACTTTACCAGACCTTTATGTCTGGTATCAATAGCTGTCTCTTTGACAGTATCATATGTCTAGTAAGAACTTTATCTTCAAAGACTAGTAAAAACCTATGTTGTCGAGATATTTTCCTCCAATGCTAGTGATCTATAGTAGACACCTCTCATTTTAGCCTGCAGTCGCCGTATCAGATTTCAAGGTCTGGTAAAGTTTTTATGGACAGTGGAAGTATCGGGCAATTTACGTTGCCAAGTGCTTTAGAAACGATTTTTTTTTAAATATTAAATAAAGTAGCATATTCTTCTAAATTCTTACGATTACATAAATCACAAACTACAGATTACAACAGCTAATAAATTTTAAATTATTTCCTATGCTCACTTCCGCATTCATTTTTACAGTTTCCTTGTCACCTTCCTCCCCCAAACTAAGGATCCCATCCTCTTTGTTCATCGCTTCAGTAACTACACATTCAATTTTTGGCTGCCCCACCTCGAATATCGTGTCAACGCTGGGATGTATTTGCTAATGGATCGAAAATGGATTCGCCTTCACTTGAAAGATGGTATTGAGTGTCATAATTATTATTGGTTGTAGCGTTAGAGCTATTAGGAATAATATCAATTTCGGATGCTACTTCTTGATTCACTTCTTTTGGTAGAATTTCATTATTCGGTGCTTCTGAAACTCTACTTTCCTCTATCCCTGTATCTGATAAGAGAGTATAGTGTTCCGGAGCCAGTCGAACAATTTTCTTGGATCTTGATCCTAGCACTCAGAAGAAACCGACGCATTTAGACTGTAACCTAAGCATTACCTACCAAACAGATGCATCTGATAAAACAGAAAACGAAATAATTTGCATTGCAATGCGTTACCAGACCTCTATAATAATAAACTTGACTTGGTCGACCTACTTGCTTTGGCCGATCCAACCTCTTTTATGACATTAAAGTTAGTACATAGAGTTTTTTCAATTTAAAATTTTGGCAGTTTTTAAAGGCATCTACTAAGGAGAAAATAAAAATAAACGTTTCTATTTCTGCATGAACTGTATAATTCTGTATAATTTTTCAACCAATTCCGACAATTGTGACTAGAAGATCAAACATATGTAGGTATGCACAAAAACTAGGTATACTAATGCTAATTCAAGATAAGTACGCTGAACATTTTCCATACTGGGATTGTTTTCATTTTGAGTGTGTATCCCTCTTGGCATATTGTGTCTACACTGCACATATCTCATTGAGAACAGAGTCTAACCCATAACCTTAATTTCTATAAAAAAGGAGGTACATAAATGGAGGTAATATCAATTATATAACAATGTTCTTCCAGAATTCAGGAATTTATACCTCAAATGGGAAATTGCACTTAGTCACATGACATTTTTTTTATATATTTCGTTTAGGTATATTGTTTTCTCGCGACTCCTCCTTGCCCTAGATGTTCTTTTACTAGTTCTAAACCAGCTTTCTTAGGCCGTTCCTTATCGTTTTGCTTCCATATTCAGAGATCACTGGTTTTTCTGCGTGTCTGTGGTGTCCATGAAGTCCTTATCTAATATTCTCCTCCGTTCTCTATGATCCACACCACCAGGTTTTGCAAGGCAACCCTACCGTGAAATGTCGGTTCCAGTTTCACAATTTTACATATCATAGCACTCCTATTCCTTGATATTTCTTTCAACAGCATTATATTGACCAGGTTTCCCACTGTTCCGCTCCTATAACTTCGGATCTCCTGGCCATTATGCTTAGATTAAAAAAATTTCAAGCAAGGACCCCTGTCAGAAACAACTACCAAAAAATCTCGCCAAAAATACCTTTATTATCCATGTACATATGCCGGTAGCTAAATAAATTCGATACTCTAAGACATTCAAATTTATCGATCATTTGAAAACGGTGTTGTCTTGTCTGCTGATTCTGTTCAATTTCAGCGTCATTGCTTGTCTCTGTATATCTTCCATTCTCATTTCCAAATATATCGTTTTTGCCACATTTATACGAAGTTACCCAGTTCGCTTCAAGTCCTACGAAATGCTGATTCTTTGGTGGCATTTGAAATGAAAACGAAAATTGTAGATATACGCCGTCAAATTTTCTTGGCTATCATACCGAGCAATTGCACACTTTTACCACAGTATAATGTAACCGGTAGTTTCACTAGGGTGAGGTTATTGTAGCCTCCAAATAAGCTGCGATTTTGGATGCGATCAGACTTTTAGATTCCACTGGTTATTACGCTTTTTTATCTGTCGCCATTATCTTTGTCTTACTAATAAGTTAACAAGCACCTGGGCTGAAACACGTTGTTCAGTGCTGGACAAAACACATCAAAGGTACTGGCGCAAAGCAAAACTACTAGTTGCATTATACCACAGACAAAATAACTATATCAGACAATCCACTAGATAGGGCGACTAGAATGATTTATAAAAATTCCAATAGATGTCGCCACTATTCGTTCTAACACGTAATTTTAAAACGGAGCAAGAGAGCACCTAACATCACCATTACAATGTAGTCCGAGTACGGTGCAATGTTGCCAGTTTTTGTCGTAATGTATTTTATGTAGATACACGATATAGGTACGAACCTTTCGTTCGAACTCTGGAGGCAATTCGAAGAAGGGCTAGGAACGAGAAGCATCTGTGGGATACAATAAAAATAGTTACTTATATACTGTAGATGCATTAATATAAATAGATAAGAAATCATAGAAATTGTTGACAACGTTGCGCATAAATTCACTGCTTTTGTGACGCCATCGTATGGCGCATAGAGCTAGTTACTACTGACAGGGAAGCAAGGCAGGCCCTTTGCCTCCTTTTCGGACTTCCAATAGATTGCATTTAGTGGGCTGTCTGTATGTTATCTTGTCTGTGATTATACTGTGGTTCTGCCACGTACACTGCAATCAAATGCAACATTTTTGCAAGATAACCACAGTGAAATACGATCTATTATAATACTATACTATTCGCGTGCAACAGAAAATCATAAAATTTCAACTTCAATTGAAAAGATGGTGGAACAATCAGGCCAATATATATTCGAACACAAACAAAAGTGAAGGTTTCTCTGTACGCATAGTATCGGGAAATGAACGTAAGTTTCGTTTGAGTGAAAGATAACAAGAGTTTTTGCAGTGGAGAGTTTTATTTATAGATATATATAATACATACATCAACACACATACATACTTTATGTAACAACAAATAGGAGTCCCCAGAGCGATCCTCCAAACTCATCTCCATTACATTCATCACACGAGGACTTACTTAACAAACAAAGAATCCCCCACATCCACATCCGTGTGCTTTTCTCATCGCCCTCACCGTTTTTCATTGTTTGTGTTCATTGTTTGTTTATGATCTGTCGTGTCGACTTTGCTAAGTTTACGCGACCGTTTCAAGTTTATTTTTTTGGCTTTCTAGTGGTAGCTTAAATATTTGAAGACCGTGTATATATGTAAAACGTATATATACATGTTTGTGTTGTATGTTCGTAACGATATTAGCAATACGAAATGGTCCGTCGGCCGTGTAAACATAGTAAAATATGTGTATTATTTTAATAGGATCAAGCATGCGAGGCTCAACAAGTGCTGTCAATATTAAAACCCATTATGGCACCAGCAACGTCGGTCGGTATCACGGGACCTTAGAACGTAGAATCAGAAAATAGATAGACTTTAATGTATTGAACGAAAGGCGATTTGAAGATGATGATATTATAGAGTTTTTGGTTTTTTTTAGTATTGGCAACTTTGGCTCTATTGCAAAAAGCAGCTAGTGGGTATAATTGTCATTTTTTAACAATGACGAACTAAAGTCCTGATTAATATCATCGTAAAATTTTGCAGAAGCAAAGTAATTGTAGCTATATACATAACGTTTTTACAAAAAAAATTGAATTTAAGTTTATGGTGAGGAAGAACTGTCTTACTACAGGAGTATTCGTATGAAGAGCTAGCTGCGACCATTTGTATTTTAGCGGAAATTGATCGCAAAATAATTTTTCCAAATCCTTTGTGAGGCATAATTGATGTATTGATGTTCGCTGATCAACGATTCAAAATAATTGTTAATATTTATTATTTCACTATTCTAGGTTATATTCAATACTTTGTATATTTACAGTAACAATCACCAATGGGCCTGTTTAATGGCTCTCTTTGATAATTATTCTTAAAATCTTATATATATCTTATATATATATATATATATAATAATACCAAACTATTTACTATTGTTGAGACTATAAACCCCAAATAATGAATTTGCATCCAAGATTGCCTTGTATGATACAACCCACAATAGGCAGATTTTTCACATCACGGGATCAAAAATTCGGAATATAGTCTTTATTCTCACACTAATTTCTTGTTGTTACGTTTATTATTTTCAATATTACATATTTTGCCTACATATAAGTACCTTTGTAACCACTACCAATGCCGATGATCTAGAATACCGCAAAAAAATAACTAGAGTTCGGAATTTTATACACAAGATATGTTACAGGTATGCGCATAAATTCAAATATGTTACCCTTATTCAATATATTGAAATGACGTGCTTTTTATACGATTTAATCATTTTTATGAACTTTATTTCCAAATCAGTTTGCCTTCTGAAAATACTACTGCATAATAACAACACTATAGTATTATTGTATAAAATATAGTGAATAATAACAAACTCCTAAGATACATGAGAATTATTCGTTTTCAAATTCACATATATTTAACATATTACACTAATTAACAGCAGATTCTCTATATTTTCAATCCCAAAATTTTCTCTTCTATCTGTCAATATATCGACAATAATTTCGCAACGATTGGTGCGTATTTTAATCCGGCAATTTATTGGGATTTAAATCTAAAGAACTATTATTACTAGCATTTAACAAAAAGATTTTTGCTACGGCCGCTAACGTTTGAAATCATTTTTTTACCATTATACTCTCAAATATATATATATATACTTTTACCAGTTTCACCGAGAACTATTTTTAGTAAAATTTCGCATCGTTCTACAATAGACATTGAATCTAGTAAAAGCATTTGCGTACTCTATAATTTTTTAATTAAACAACTTAAAAAACTATAATGAATTTTAATATAGTTAATTGCTTAATAATTTCACATTCTTCGAATAAGCCTTTAGATTTTTATTGATTCAGTTAAGCCTGTAAAGTCTAACAAAATATTTTTTTATATGAGAACCGGTATCCGCATAGAATAAAACTGCGTCTAACCACATACATTCATCGGATAAAGTACCAGTTCCAAGGAAAAAAAGTTAAGCAGTTTTCCTTTATAAATTTTAACATGCAGCGGTGGTTTGATCAATATTTATTTGTCATTTGTAATATTTTATAAACCTTGTTTCTACACCTCAGTTTTCTAATGCTCAAGCATTTTTCATCTAATACCTTTAAGGATACGTATTTTTGATGTTGGCCGGTTTACGGTAAAATGAAGGTAAATAAGACTTACTCAATTGTCCCAATCGTCTCTCTTCATCCAGCACTGGGAATGCGAGACACTAAAACGAAAATGTACAGTCACTATTCCCGACACGAGACAACTATCCGATACAACCGTTCGAAATCAACTACATATACATTTATTATGCGTATACCTGTGATATGATAATAAGAAACAAAACCAATAAAACATTCTGAATAAGAAAAAGCAGACGCAAAAACAACTACCCAAATCGTTTATGCATCTTTAAAAGTAGAACTTTAATATATACTAATATTTCAATATATTATTGCGGAACGTTGCCAAATCGGGGCGAGAGAAGCGAGCATTAATATATGGAAAGTGCAATATATTATATTATTAAATGCATATGCTAAGCAAGCCACGTGAATGAGATTTTTGTAAAAATAGACGGATATTGTTTAAAAATATGCAAAAATCCTATGTTTATGCAAAATATGCAATTTCCCCTCACCGTTAAACTCTTCATTTCAATGTAGGTCGGAAATATTCCAAATACTATTTATGTTTTTAACAACAAAAACAATAAAATGTACTAGTTTTACTTAAAATCCGAACTCTAGTCATAATTGCATTTATTACCAAACTTCCACTCCTAGAAGTGTCACCTTGGCGGTCTCAATTCGATCAAATTGGTAAAACGAGGTTAGTTTGCTTATCGACCAATTACCAGTGGAAAATGTCTTCATACATGTTAAATGTAATTTCTATTTTATAAATGAGACATGAAATGAACAAGATATATTTCCTGTCCAACAAACTATGTTAAACAAATAGGCTAGTTTTTCAATCGCGGATTCAATTACTAGAAATTCGATTTCAATAGGAAGGTACATTTTTACAATTGCCTAGTACGAGTACAATAAGGTTTTGGGTGTCACTATTATGTTTCAACGACATCCAACATATGAAAGTATCTGTTTTTCTAATTAGGCAAAAAAAAACTAACAGTGGTTGATTACATAAATAAAATGGTTGAGAGGAACAAGAGACACTTCAATTCAATTACCTTTTCATACTTTCTTTGCAATAAAAATGTAATTATAAATTAATATAAAATTTGTTTTTGCCTTAGATTTTCGATTGGTCGAAAGAACCCCTGATCTAATTTACCATTTTTATAAGTTGTGATTTTAAGTGAACGGAAACTATTTTCCGTCTAACTGAAGCAGAAATTGCAGAATTCAATTTCTTTATTGGAAATGAACAGACAAATTAATGAATATAAATTGTATTAATTAATATTTCACCGAAATTTAAACACTCCGGTTTAAAATGATTTAATTCTATAACATACAGATGTGCCAATGTGATTAATTCCATACGCGATCTGCTCATACGATGAATAAAATGTACAATCAATTGTGAATAAAATATATTCTAAGCCCCACTGGACAATAACCAAAGTTGTCAATAATGCATCCGTTTGTTTAGTGTTTATTTAAGGACGGTCAGTGTGTATGTTACAATAGTTTAAAATAAATATATATGTAAAAGTTACGAAGCACTCAATAGTAAGTTAGCAGTTTTTATTCGTCACCTGCATGTAAGTGTTGAATTGTTTCCTTTCATTTCTGTTTGTACATTTCTTGTTTGCCGTTTGAAGTCTAGGCTGCTAATAAAGGTATACTCGGAAATATGTTCTTATTGCTTTTCTGATATATTTTCCCAGCTCCACATTCGCCCCGACGGCAGAAATTAAATTTGCGCATGAAGAGCTTATCTCTGGATTCGCCTGAGAGCACGGAACACGTACAAAGACGGAAGCACCACGGAGCTACGACAGCAAGCGATCCCCATTCGAACCAGAGCTCCTCTTCGAGGATCCAATGTACGCCCCCTGCGATCTCGTACAATTAAAAAAACGTTTGCCTAGCTGCGCATAATTATTTTCTACTGTTCTGTGTGTGCTTATTTTCAGTGTTGTTTTTTTAATGAAGATCGCCGTGTGTACGCACGCAATTAGCATGCGTTTGAAACAACGCTTTCTTTGCCTTTATGTGTCATGTACATGTTTCATATACTTGCATATATTTTTGTCATGTACAATCGGCCAAATAAGTAACACAGCATCAGACGATAACTTTAAGAGAAAGCATATAATAGAAGCAAAAAAATTGAAAATGGAACTAGCTCTTACTAATTTGGTCTACTGTACATATTCCCAAAATGATATAAATTTCTTATTTTCACATAGGCATATATCGTTTGAGTAATTTTGGTCTTTCCTTTGGTGGGTTGCTACGAGATTTTGCGTAAACTTAATGCACCATAAAAGATTACCGTCAATTAGAACACAATTTCGAGTTAAATAATTAAAATTTGAATAGGAATTTTAACAAATATACGCAATTTCTGTTTATGTGCTTTGTTCATACAAAGTCCAACTTGAACATTACATATTTTTTTGCTTCGGACCTGGGCAAACTGCAACAGAAACTTTTGCAAAACTTCAGCAGGCCTACGGAGTGTTTTGTCAAAAGCCCAGGTTTTTCAGTGGTTTAAGGCATTTTCAGAATGTAGAGAGTCGATGGGAGATGAGCCACGCAGCGGAAAGCCTTCCACTGCAAGAACCGATGTCAATGTCGACAAAATCCGCGATCTTGTGCGTTCAGGCCGTCGGTTGACGGTCAGAATGGTCGGGGAACAGTTGAATTTGTCTCACACCACCGTTCATCAAGTTTTGACCAATGAATTGGGAATGAGAAAGATCTGCCCGTAAATGGTTCCAAAAACCTTTCGCAGGAACAAAAGGATATCAGGAGAGAAAGGTGCCTTGACTGAATCGATTGATAATGATGAAATTTTTTTGGAACATGTCATTACTGGTGATGATAGTTGGGTGTTCGAGTATGACCTGGAAACAAGACGCCAGAGCATGGGATGGCAGCCTCTCCAAAGCCCAAGACAGCAAGAATGAGAAAATCAAAGATCAAGAGCATGCTGATTTGTTTCCTTGTTAGCCAGGGAATCGTTCACAAACCCATTAATAGAACAAAATATCATAAAACTACAGTACTCAACTTATACTAGTAATTCACCAACATACAAATTTAAAAAAATATATACAAAATAGCTTAATAGCAAAATCCAACAACCAATACAACAGAGATATATAAATGCACTTTACAGCAAGGCATGTTTACAAATTTATCTAAATGTTTGAAGTAATAAGACGACCAAAAAAAATCTTATACGTGAAAACGATTATTGAAAATGTCGTTGGCATTAACCGTCATATGAGAAAGTGGAGAGCGCTTCGATATATTGGATCTTGCAACAGCTACACGCAAAACTGTCAAAATATCTAATACTACGAGCTGGGACGGCAAAGAGAATTTGTGATTGTAAGGATTGAGATTCCACTCAATTTCGCATTTTAATAAGTAGTGCTGAGTTAGGAAATCCTCATAATTTGTTGACATGGTGGATAAATCTGGTCAGTTCTGTATGGTGGGAACCTTAATAAAGTTATTCGATTTTCTCTAAGGCAATTTGCTGATATTCATACCTTTGAGATCGGAAAATTACTCCCTGTGGACAGTGTTACATTTCGCATAAGCCATAACAGCACATTTGTTTTGTATTTGGATGGACCATTTGAATCCCAGAAAACGAGGGCCATGACCTACCCGGTCAATGGAACGGTCTTCGTCTTCATTGATGTATCTTCGCGACGTGAAGTCCACTGTTTTGGCTGTTCCTTCATTTTTGGCGTATAGTGATGGATCCATATTCCATCAGCGGTCACGAAATGGCGAAGGAATTCCTTCGCAACACTGCTACAAAGTAGTCATTCGAATCTGCTTTTGTTGTTCACATTGAGCAAACTCGCAAATGTTCTACATGCGTTCAAATGAGATGGCTACGATCTCAACAATCTCTCTGATCTTCACTCTCCGGTCTGCCAATACGATATCATTGATTTTGTCTACCATTTCATCGGTAGTCACCTCAATAGATCGGCTTGAACGCTTTTCATCTAGAACGACGACGATTGAATTCTCTGAGCCAATATCCGATGCTTGTCATGGAAGGAGAAAAGTCCCCATAAACGGCTTTCAACTTTTCTTTGATTTCCAAACATATATTCTACGCTAAAAAGTAGAATCTACTCGCCGATCGGTATTGCACTTTCTCCATAGTTACGAAACACTCAAACTTGCTCACTTTTGACAGCTACTAATACAAAAATTCACAGTGAATTTATCAGAAATTTTGGCAGTGGTTGTTTGAAAGGTGACACTAAAAATGATGATACTTTTGACGTCAGTAGCGCCATGTAACTTTAAACGCGAATACTTATCAATCACCCCTTGTACAGGTGCGATTGCACTAATACCAATTTTTACCGCCCTTAAACTAAACACACTGACGTTTTAACGCACTTATCTTAATCCATTAGGAGCGAAGTTTCTATCTACATTTTTAAATTAAACTGTACAAAGCACCACTAACTGTTTATGGTTCAATAATAAGCAAATCGTAAAATTTCAATTCAGTTGGAATACCAAGTAATCAGAAATTTCAAATAAATTGCATTGAAAGTGCTTACGTCATTATTTCCAAGAAACTGGTAATTCGCAAATGAAAAAAACGAAGTGATTAATTATTTATTACGGGACAATATCATTACTTTACTTCAACAGTAATAATATACGTTAACAGTGATATCATTATTTTTATATCTGGTTAATTATATATTTTTTAAAACTACTCGCTCAGGTCTTACATAAGTTTTGACATGAATTGAAATTTAAGCTTTTGTTTTTTAATCTATTCTCAAATTAAGGTATGCCTTAAATCAACCGAAATTACTCAAACAATATTTAAAACACTTGTTATTTGTGTGCAGATTCCTGCACAACCACATCTCACAGTATTTTTGGATTATTTACTAACTATGCATGACTTTTCTTCAGCTACGGTACCCGTAAGATCACAGCCGGACCACCTAGTACGAAGCTTCCTGAAATCTCAATCAAGTATGCTGTTTGTAGAACGATGTACATATACATATATCCGTTACGATTGCTGTCTTTAGCATAACTTTTCGAACAATACTTGCATGAGTTTTGTATAGATATATAGTCTCCTCTATTCGGTTATAAAAATCGCAACTCTAAACGTAAATGCCGCAAGTAAAGAATGATAGAATATTTGTTTGGTTAAGAGAGGAATTCAAACATTTTTTTTCCACTTTTCTAATTTTAACAGCACCATCCAGTCCTGTTCACAATCGGAGGCTTTTGTCAGCTAAGAACATCAGAATGTCATCTGTAGAATTACCTGACGATAATGACAAGAGTCCATCGTCTGCGAGTACGTCACCTTGTCCAAGTCCAGTTGGTGCAAAGGTAAGATTTCTCTAAATCCAAATGTTGCTGTAATACTAAAACAGAGGGCAACTACAAAAAAAAAGACTTTACCTGGAAATGGCACATATAAGTAACAACAAAAATACCATAAATTTCAAAAGGGATACGGATCAACTTAGTATAATTTAGACGAATATTCTGAACCACAAAAATAATATCTCGTAAAACTATTACTCTTGCTTATACTCGCTGAAGCTGTTCACAATACAAGCTAGCAGTGACGGTTTGACGCTTTTCCAAAAACTAATAATGGACAATTCCTTTCGTTGTCCACCAAACGCATAATAAAATCTTGTTTGGGTGCAACGAAGCTTTGGGCGTGCGTGCTACCAAATCAGTGGTCGATAATCTATAATACAAACGCTGAAAATGTGAGTACAATATCCACTATTCGTCCTAGATGAACAACCGATCAAGGATTGGATTGTCATCGTTTCGTGAAATGTTTACCAAACAAGAGATAATACGAGTTAATTTGTTGCATAACTTCCACCTCTTTCCTAGCTGATATTATAGGAGGATTCATTTTCGACCCTCACCATGGGAATCTCATTTATTACTTGAGATAGCGCGGGGTAGGTTTAAATTTGGCAAAGGTACTAAATTTTAGGTTTGTTATGAACCCGAAGAAAAAATAAACCTGTGACAAACGATGTTAGAGATTTAAAGAAAAAACGAAAAAAAATCATTTTCTTCTTTTACCTCTAGCAGTTCTCTTCGGCCTTGCAGAGAAAAACTAAAAACACATTCTCAAGATCACTATTGATCTTCGATCTATACAATATTTACATAAATATTGCAAAAGAACGCATTTACTTTACTATTTGTAAAATGTTCCCTCGATTTTCATTCAAATTCTTAACATGAATAATCAGCTTGGTAAACGATCCATTCTTGACCAAGTGTCAAAGAAGATGTAGAGGAATGGTACGACTTGTTGCCGTTCTGGAAACAATTGTAAATATCTTGTACTCTCTATTGTTAAATAGAGAATACTTAGCATATCGACATACGACATTTTTCTATTGCTAATGAACGATAATTGAAACTTTTGACAGTTTTAAATTTCAAGGCTATCTTATTTAATATGAAAATGTATTCTTGACCAATAAAATCATAATATCAAAACTTTTTTCAACATGTCATATATGGTTAAAATCAGGAAAAAAACTCTTTTAGACGGTGTTAATATCCAATATGGCGCCGGTAAGAAATAAGAAAGTTGATGATGGCCAGAAGGAATCGAAACGTCATATAAAAATGTTGAGTACACCATTAGATAGAAGATTAAAAGTGACCTTGAGAATGTGTTTTTAGTTTTTCTCTGCAAGGCTGAATAAAAGTGCTAGAGGTAAAAGAAGAAAATGAATTTTTTTTTGTTTTTAAAAAAAATCTGGAACGTCACTTGTCACAGGCTTGTTTTTCTTCGGATTCATAACAAACACAAAATTTTGCAACTTTGTCAACCCTCTATCTCCAATAATAAGCGAGATCCCCATGGTGAGGGTCGAAAATGAATCAGCCTGTATATAATGCCGTGATGTATTTTCATAGTTCCTGTCGGAGAGATAAATTACCACGAATTTCCTATCGGTATTTTTAGTTTTGCTCGTCACGAAGATAACTTTTTTCCTATAGCCATTCCGTTCATATTATCACGTTAACATTAGAATTAATGGAATATTAAGTTATTTATCGATTTACGTTGAGAAATTCCGAAGATATATTAAATATTGTGTCTTCATTACACTTCGGTTTATGAGAATTCCTTTTAGACTTCAATAACCGTTACGATTAGATTCCTTCGAGACATCAAAGCATTTACGGGATTATCGCCAAAGTGATGCTATTAATATTGTAATATGTGCTCGTGAATGGGTTTTTAGAATATAAAGGGAAGTCGAGTTATTTACGAAGACACCCAGAACTTCCCAAATACATAATCGCATTGTATTTTCAATTCCTTGGCTTTCCACTTAGAATAACATCAGTAGAAAGGATGCCTGAAACAGTCAAAGAATAATATTTGCTGGGCGAATGTAAATTATATCTAACAGAACTAGATATTTAAAGCATGTTTGATTCTACTCTGACAAGCTTTAATAATATGAAAATGTTCCTATACGTTTCAAAGGCAAAACTGAATTGTACTTGTAAAATTGGACGAGGAATTATTCAACCTTGCAAAACGCAATCCAGTGGAGTCGGTTTTCTTGTTTTAATATAAATTGAAACGATATATAACATGTTTAGGAAAGACATTTGAATGTAAATGCCCAGAAATAATACTTCTACAAGTTTCTTATAATTTTCTATTCCTCAAGGAAACTCTGGACTGTTAATAATGATTTAACTCATTCAGTGAGCATTATAGTGAATTATACTTTCGGTAGATGTCTTTAATGTTCTACAGGACCGATCAGTCCTTAAGATTATAGTCAAGAAGTAATTTTTACACCAATTTAAAAGAATAGTAACAATTTTTTTGATGTTTTCTTTAAAATAATATGTCCACATCTGACAAAGAAGATATACCTGAAAATATTAGAATCCAAAGTATTTTATACTTTTTACATTCAATGCATATCGAAATTCTCCACTTTCCATATATTTCAGCATTCAATATATCGAGTTTCTCAGACACATCTAATATATGCATTCAGTCGGGAAGTTCAAAAACGCAGAAGCAATAAATATGAACTGAAAAGCCGTGAGTCACATGGAATTTGTTTGCCATCCTTAATTTATCTTCATGTACCTACTGCATGAAAATTTGAAATTTGTTTGAACTTTTTCATTTCTTGTATTTCTTATAACGTCGTAAATAGATTATTGAAAGTTTATATTAAGCATTCCTAGCGCTTCCTGCAATAGGACCTTCATAATTATTTTATAGTACGCAGTAAGATATTGCAATCTTTTCGAGGGAAATCTAGAGACAGCGACATATGGAAGTTCGATATACGAGGTGTGTAAATTAAGTAATGAGACTGATATTTTTATTTGAAAATAATTACAATTGAACGTTAGCTACCTCAAAATAACTCCATTGGGAAGCCACACAGCGTTGGAGACGGTTCTTCCATTCCTCATAGCAGTGCTGGAACTCG
>JARFOC010000297.1:0-19876 GCA_031763485.1 Osmoderma eremita | reverse complement strand
ATTTGTATGATTCCAGCTATTTTTGTTACAAAAGTGGAAACTATTATTTGTTAAAGGATTATATATTTTTCTTTAAACTTAATAAATTGTATAATACCCCAATTTCTAAATAAATGCTCCAAATGTAAATTACGTTAATGTTGAGTAAAAATAAATAAATTTATGGGCTTTCTCACTGATTCTTAAATAAAAAAATTATGTTTTTTTAATATCTCATTGTTTTCCTCAAAATATGCATTTTAACTGCCAGAAACCCAAATAATGTATAGCGGATTCGCTGATTTGGCAACCGTGTATCGAATTCTCATACGCTCTGTTGTACTGCATTCCAGAGCTTGAGACGATCTATAGTTTTGATATTTCTATGATAAACACGCACCTTTTTAATGGTTACAACTTTAATCGTCATTCGTGGATAAAATGACTAATATATAATTTTATTCGTCGCTCACGAATAACAAATACAATTTATTTCTATACCTTATTTCGTCACTTCTGATTAAAAGTAAATCTCACGTACCTTTGAGATTTTCACATTTCTGTGATCAACATAGAAATGTGGCTTTTAAAATGTTATTTGCCGAATAACGAATGATAGATAATTTTATTCGTCATATACGAATAATTAATAACCAATAATCTTATCCTTCAATCGTGAATAACGAACACACTTCATATTTATTCGTTATTTTGTCCATTGTGTGACTTAAATGTGGTCATATGTTGTTTCTAGATTTCTACATTTCTATGATCAACATCCACTTTTTACTATCAGAATTTTATTCGTCATTCATAGACAAAACGACTAATAGACAATTTTATTCGTTTTTTTCGCTAATAACAAATACAATTGATCGTTACTTTCGCCATTTCCGGCTAAAACTTAATTATATTTAGCTTTAAGATTTCCACGTTTCTGTGATCATCGGCTATTGATTTCAAAAATTTTATTCGCCCTTCAACGAATAAAACGACTCGCAAATAAATTTATTCGTCGTAGTAAATAATTTTATTCGTCATGTAGGGATAACTACTAACAAATAAATTCATTCTTCAATCACGAATAACGAACGCATTTCATGTTTATTCGGTATTTTATTCGAATAAATTTTGCCCATGTTTATCAAAAAGCAAACCTTAGATTTGAGATTTCTACGATCGATACCAACTTTCGTTGGTCAAAATTTTATTCGTCAATCGCGCGTAACGAAACATCATTTTATTCGTCCTCCACGAATAAAAAACGAAACTTATCTGTTTTCCTTATTTCATCCGTCTTTGACTAAACGCTAATTATTGCGTTGAAATTCTTATATTTCTACGATCAATACCTACTTTGCGTTGCCATTTTATTCGTCATTCACGGATGACTAATTACAAATAATTTTATTCTTATTTGATTATATATTTTGTTGACTTTAGTTTTGCAATTTGGCACGCCACTAACAACCGTAGAAAAAGAATTAACTACCTGAAAATGCATGCAAGCACCACAGGACGTGAAACATGTATCTTCCGTCCCTTTTTAAAATGACAACTTTGCCAATTCTATTTTTAATCTATAGAAAACTTATAATAAATATTTCGCGAGGTTGTTTAGATCTTTTCGATTTATAAATTGTGAAATATAACATTGGCGGATATAAGTTTTGGTGTTAGACAGGTTTTATAACCGATTCAGAAATATATACAATAGATATATATATATATATATATATAGATTTGTATATATATATATCTGAACAGATAAACAATTAAACAACACATCCGGAACGAGAGAAAGATAAACGTGAAGTGTTAATAAATAATACTTCTAGAAAAGTAATAGTTTCAGATTTGTTTGAAATGGAGGTTAGTGACAGTGTTGCCAAGAATGTTTTTGAGTGGAACTGAGGTACGGAAATAGATAATCGTTTTAATGCAGTAGATATAAAATTTATAGAGTATTAGAATCAAAATTTTAGGAAATTTCGATTTCAATATCAGCTTTTTGCCATACCACCGACTGCCACATCTAAAATTGTAATTTAGTCGCTAAATATACGTGTGTTTCGATTTGTGTGCCAAAAATACGTCTCCCAAAATTTTAGATCTAGAATAGAAAAATACGGCACATCAAGCCTTAAACCCATTCTGATTTTAAAGACCAATTAATTTTTCAGTACGGATTCCAATCATCAATATTTAGTAATGAAAATGATATTTTTCATTGATATATCAATCTAATCCATATTTCTATAGTAGCATCCTTAACAACCACTTACATTTTCTGTGCAGATACATAATGTCCTACGTAATTGTTGTACGTTTAAGAAATTTCTGTTTTTCCATTCATCGCTACAGATCAAACATTATTTACTAAAAACAGAAAACGTGTCTCAATTCAAAGAACATTAATTACATCCATATGTTTTTTTAGTAACTTTATCACAACATCCTCATTTTTATCGCGCTCCGTTATGTTAAAGGCCTACTTAGATCAAGGTCAGTTTTAGTTTCATAAACTCATAAATTATGTACCATACAAGTTGAAAAAGCAATTCCTAATTTCGTAATAAACGATTGCAATATGCGCATATACGATGATCATAATAAATATGAGGTTATGGAGAGGGTTAGTTTCTTTGTATTTGTCTTCTTTTATTAACGTACGAGTTTTGATTTCGATTAATAGAGAAAATAAAATCTTGGAAAATTTCCCATGCATCAAATATTGTTTATTTTTGAATACACATATGTAAAAAAAATAAAATCTAAATAGACTCGTTTTGGATAGTTTTAACTTTTATTCAATTTGACAGATGACATTTGACATGTGTCAGATATATAGGGTTACATTTGGCTATCTTTTTTGTTTTTATTAATATGTGAGTTTTAAATTCGATTGTTAAAGAACGTGAACCACGAAAATCAGAAAACACTTTAATATTCATTACACCAGTCAATTTGACAGATAATTTTTGACAGAAATGTCACATATTTTTCATGATTATTTGTCTTGCTTTTATGAATGTATGCGTTCTAAGTCGGCATAATAGAAGAACGTGAACAACAAAAATCGACATAGACTCGTTTAGAATATTCTTTAGCTTTTACCTGTCAATTTGACAGATGTCATGCATTATATAATATTTTTTCCTATTCATGTAAGAGTTTGATAGAACAACGTGAAAACCAAAATTTTAATATACAGTCATTTTGAATATTATTTATATTTTACCTGTCAATTCGACAGATAATGTTGGACATACAAATGTGGAATTTTTTTTAATACTATTTGTCCTGCTTTTATTGATGTATGCGTTTTAAGTTGGCATCATAGAAGAACGCGAACAATAAAAATCAACATACATTCATTCAGAACATTCTTAAACTTTTACCTGTCAATTTGACAGATGACATATACTATCTAATTTTTTTCCTATTAATGTAAGAATTTCAAGCGCGATTGATAAAGGAACGTAAAAACCAAAATTTTAATACATAGTTATTTTTAATATTATTTATATTTTACCTGTCAATTTGACAGATGATTTTTGATATACAAATGTCAAATATTTTTCATAATTAACTTTTCTTCGTTTTATTAATGTATGCGCTCTAAGTTGGCATAATAGAAGAAACGTGAACACTAAAAATCAACATACACTCATTCAGAACATTCTTCAACTTTTACCCGTCAATTTGACAGATAACATATACTATATATTTTTTTTCCTATTAATGTAAGAGTTTCAAGCGCGTTTAATGGAGGAACGTAAAAACCAAAATTTTAATATACAGTCATTTTGATTATTTATATTTTACCTGTCAATTTGACAGATAATTTTTGACATACCAATGTGGAATTATTTTCAAGACAATTTGTCCTGCTTTTATTTATGTATGCGTTTTAGGTTGGCATTATAGAAGAACGCGAACAATAAAAATCAACTAACACTCATTTAGAACATTCTTTAACTTTTACCTGTCAATTTGACAGATGATATATAATATTCTTTTCCATTAATGTATGAGTTTCAAGCGCGATTGATTTTAATATATAGTTATTTTTAATATCACAGACAGATGATTTTCAACATACAAATGTCAAATATTTTTCATAATCATTTTTCTTGCTTTTACTAACATGTGCGTTTTAAGATGTATAAATAAAAATCAACATACACTCATTTCGAATATCCTTTAACTTTTACCTGTCAATTGACAGATGGCAGATGATGATTTGATGATGATGAATTTGAAAATATTTGACAGAAACATATGTCAAATATTTGTTTATGAGATGACATTATTAATCGGAAATAATATGCTTATGCAAAAATGTTTTCTTAACAAATTATATACGCCTTTTGCTTTCAAATAGAAGCAAATATTCGTGTTACATTTGCTCCAATTAAAACTAAAGCTAGCGTACAAATCCTATATTTAGGCATACAAATATTGTAATTAAAAATCAATTTATGAACCAGGACACAAACTAGTGCTTTTTATTTACTCTAAAATGCCACGTATCCTGTCGCACTTACGATACAAACACACTGGATAATCTAACACAATAAATAAGTATACTGGATTCCATCTGTGCACACACGTTGTTACATACATATCTAGGAACGACATTTCTTTATATAGATACTTTTCTTGCGTCGACAATTATTGGTCGTAAAAACGGATATAAAAACTTTAGTAGATATTAAAAACGAACATTTCAGTCGTAAAAGAAAACAAAAAAGAAACAGGATTAATAAATATGGATGTTAGGCATGTACATACATAATTTCCTGGAAAGTGTTGAAATAAGAAATTGGGGAAATCCGCCCCTCATAAAATAGGGAAAGGGAAGAAGTTTGGTTTCTTTTTCAGCAACTTTTTATTTATTTCGGAACATCAAAATACTTTTTATGGTGGTAATATTAACGTGTAAAGGGCTGAGTTCTTCCCGGTCGCGAATAAGCTCAGAAAAATGTAAAAGAAACGGCTGTATGGGTAAATTTGTTAGAACAGAATACGCCTTACAATGGTGTGGCTTGCTTCATCTTTATCTAATACATAGATTCATAGAAGAAATACATTTCTTGTCGGAAATTCTAAATTCACCCTAAGAAAAACGTGTTCGTGAGGCAATGTATCATCATTTAGACGAATCTGAAAAGTCCAGAACAAGTAGACATGTACATTCTTTCTTTCCCCAAAATGAACTGAGTACCTGAACAAAAATATTAAGTGCAAATATCAGAGAATGACTGTCATGAGGAAACAAAGGGCGAAGTGTTGGCAATTGTGATCTAAATTTTAGAAATGAAGAGATAATGTACCACTTGAACACTTTCCCATGCGACTAGCACTTTTATTTTGGACTATTCAATCTACCATTCAACATTTGTAAAGCCTGACCAACATAGCAACTCTAGCAGTCGCGACAAAAAGTTGTAAACCAAACCACTCTTAGCCTTGGTAAAGACGTTACCGATTGTTACCACGTTATATTAGGATTTTTTAAAATTTTGAAAGGTTTAAAATATTGAGTTATATTATTAGTAAGGTTTTCTACGAACGGAAGTTTGTAATATTTAAAAAGTACAGTAGCTCGATCATCAACAAGGCCATCAAAATTATCAGAAGAAAAGATTAACTTATTACATGTTTGAGATAACCATTTTTAGCAAATATTGGAAATATCTTTTTTAATCCACATGCAAAAATTTATCATATGTTCTTTGTGGCAATAAAAATATTCGATTTTTGATTCGGGAGGTGGAAGTTGATGAATCTACCAGAAGTTGTAGGCTTCTGATACCAATCTAACATAATATTAACATTAAATCTTATGACTTTTGTGCCTAAAAGGAGAACGCTGCCAAAGTCCTCCAATTCATCAGTATATTCTAAATGGGAATTGGATGAATTCACATTTAGAATCGTATGGAACAAATGTTATCAACATATTTAAAGATAAATAGGAATTTGGAAAGGAAGTTTGGGTACAACGCTATCAAGTGAGGAATCCCTGACAATCGTTGCTAAAATGGGGCTAATAAGGGAATCCCGTGGGGTATCAAATACCAGTTGCAGGAAGCATAACAATTATCACACACAAAACAGTTTGGAGAAGTTATCTTCGGATATTGTGCTGTGTGGTTCACCGAGAGACCACTGTTGATGTAAATAGTCAATTATCAATTTGATGCGGATGTTGGCTAGAAGAGAAACAACATCTAATAGTAAAACAAAACTATGAGGCAATATTTGATGGTGTTAGCAAAATAAAAAATATCTTTATTGTAAAATGTAACCTCAGAGGTATCCAATGAAAGTATGTTAGACAGGAATTTAGATGGATTGTAGGTTAATAATTCTAAATTACATCCTATTTTATCCCCTAACGAAGTGTGGTTGGTACTACATCTCTGAAATATGAGTATACATATATAAGCTTCAGTAAAATTGAGTGAATATTGTGAGAACTATTGTGAGAACTATTGATAATAGAGTTTTGGGTTTACGTTGTTGGTAATGTTAGTTCGTGTAAGGTTTCGGAATATATATTACTTCTTCATCGAGGTGAGGATTAATTAGACTATATGTTTTTTTTATGATTCGAAACGACAGTATATCGTTCGGGCTTCAGGATCACCAGCCTCTATTGCATGAATTTTGCGTGGAATATGAGGTTTTACTTTCTCTTTTACCAAAATTTGCTGCATGGTATCCTTGAAAGCTCCAGCAATCTCTGTAGTTGAAGTCCTGTGCGTTTCTTCAACATTCAGAAGTACGTTGAGTCGTCGATTTTCATCGTCGATTTTCAAAAGCTCCATATATCCGTAAATTGTGTGAAATTTTGATCGACTTGGACGATCTCTGTTTGTATAGCGCTGCGAATAAAGTTTTGCAGCTCGATAATTAATATCACCGCATTCAAAATAAACTCGTTCATTTTACACAAAGAAAATCAACTTGACAGATCGTGAGACATTTGTTTTTACGAGGCAATTTGATTTAGTAAGTTATCACATTCTAGCACAACAATGTATTTCGATTCCCACTTGGTACTCGTCATTTGTTTCCAATGCTAGCGGTATTTTTACACATGACTAAATAATTATTTTGCCACTTTTTTTAAAAATTTTATTCTTAAAGAAAAAAAAATCTCCATCAGAATCATTAAAAAAAAACAGTATAGCCCAATTAAAAACTTGGCCCTAAAACCTCAAAACGCTTAAGGGCTTTAATAGTATATTAAAAAACTAGTTTCATAATGATGTTTGAAAGTACGAATTCAAGGTTGAATGAGTGCTAATGAATGAGTGCTTTAATGTCTTATGAAACGTGTTTCTTATGCTATTTTTTGCAATTAGTTTTTTTAAATTTCTCCATTTGTGAAAACAAAAAAAGAAAAATTTTGTGGCGGGTGGTAACATGCGCATTAGTTTGGCGTAAAATTCAAATGGATTGAATTGACAAATTAATTTAATATTTCATTGTTAAATTATTTCAAAATGACTTCCAGAAGTTTTTCATGTACTCCACCAGAAATACGGCAAATTGCTGAAAATTCAGTTACTAATTCACTTCCGGAGAAGTCTTATACACTGTATGAAAAGCAGTATCAAAATTTTTGAAAAATGGTGCAAAGAAAAAGGGATTCTTCATATTTCCGAAAACGTTTTACTTGCATACTTCGAAATGCTACGTAAAAATTATAAATGGTCATCACTATGGTCAATTTATTCCATGTCAAAATCGTGTTTAAATATACGTAGAAATGTGGACATATCTAAATATATGAAACTTCCACCATTACTAAAGCGGCTATCCAAAGGCTATCGAGCAAAAAAATCTAAAATTTTAGAAGAGGAAGACGTTCATAAATTTTTAAGAGATGATAAAATATACTTAGCTATGAAAGTGAATGTTAACTTTATTCTATCAATTTTTGTAAATAGCTTATATTCTAGGTTATTTCGATAATTGTATACAATGAAGCCCGCAGACGAGAGGAATTAGTTAATATCTGTGTGGAAGACCTTGAACATAAATCCGATTCCATTATAGTCTGTGTACTTAAAACAAAAAAAAACAATCTTACCAGAATGTTTGCAGTAACTGATGTAAACTGCATGGAACTAATAAAAAAATATAACAATATTCGGCCTAAAACAGTTACCTACAAACCTTTTTTTCTAACTTATCGTCATGGCTATTTAATTAATAGCCCTATTGGTACTAACACTATAGGAAATATTCCTAAAGAAATTGCCAATTTTCTTCGTTCGCCGGATCCTCATCTTTATACAGGACATTGTTTTAGAAGGTCCAGTGCTACACATATAGCAAACAATGGAGGTGATATTTTGACCATGAAACGATTAGGTGGTTGGAAAAGCTCGGCTGTTGCTGAAAACTACATTGCCTCTTCCATAAAAAATAAGATTTATGTCGGAAATATGTTTGCACAAGAAAAGAACGTTAATCTACCTGGATGTTCTGGTAATGACTCACAGTTTGAGTGTGACATTTACCCGAGAAGAAACAATATCACTATCGCAGAGAAGATAATATTCAACAGAATGTCTCTTCCGCACATGGTATTACTATCAATTCAAAAGATAATTGAAATGTAAATATAAATGTATATAATAATTGCACATTTCCAAAGATTAATTAAAATATCAAATCTAAGAGTGTTTCCTTCTCTTTGTAATAAACTATTTACTATTGTATTGCAAATACATGTAACTACAATAAATTTTGTTAATTTAACTACAACCTTAAAATGTCACATTGATGTCTCCATTATTGTCGCAATGTCACCAACTTAAAATAAATCCGCTAAATGTCCTATTTCTAATACGCAACTAGTGCTGTAATAGACCTTATTACAGCAATAGTGAAATAAAAGGTAAAAGGTTACAGTACTAATTGCAAAAATAATTTTATCAGATCATTTTATAGCATACATCAAGCCATTTAATTTTCCCATTCTATTATCAAAATCGGCCTATAAATAAAGGCGCTACAGACTCGCCTTTTTTATAAAACACCCTGTATATAAATTTTAATAACTGAGGAAAATCATTAGAATACTTATTTGGCGTGAAACTTTCATACTAATTTGGACATTCTGAATTAATTTGTATCTATTTTGTTTTATATAATTAATATTTTCCTTTACTTACCAAAATCGGTTTTATCCAAACAACGAACGAAGCAGAAGCACTTTTTGCAACAACACAAACTATTAAATCCGTATTTATTTCAAGTCACTCACCAACAGCCACTTCCGAAACTATTTCGACCCAAAACTGTATTAGAAATGTTCATCAACTTCGTCAAAAACTCAATTTTATCTCGAACGTCTACTAGGCCGGTAGGATTCGAACTAGGCGATTTGGCAGGCGGAAAAAGCGCGAAAATTGTGCGATTTTTTGAAATTTTAAAGTTCCGAAATTCGATAAAAAACAAAACAGCTGGAAGTTCTCGTGTAGGACTCTAGTTTGCTAAGCGAAATCGCGGCTTATACACCAAATCTTCCTTATCGCACTCCAACGCGGTACTGATGCCCGCGTAGCTAACGCTAACACCTAACATAAGCGCGGGAAACAACTGACTATCAGCTGCACCGACTGGTGCTTGCTTGATCGCGTTGGTGAATATCGGTATTGCGCGTTCCGTGGGCACTAGCGAATCGGAGCGAGATTGTCCTCGTAGCAAGGATTCAAACGGAGGAGGGTCAGTTGGATCTTCGCAGAAGTAACATCCTGGATTGGGAATTAAATATGCCCGATGCGGAATCTCGATGTGATACTTTTTATCGTTGCTATGTGAAAATTTGATTTAAAATGTCAAAAATAATAATATCTGAACACTTTACTGTGGTTTAAAGTTATTTCCACAAGTTTCAACTTTTTTCCCTGTTCGACATTAAACTTTAGCGACAACTGACGTGCACAAAATTGTCTCGTTTACTGCCTAGGCGTTAAAAATGTGAAAAAATGCCTAGGCAGTAAAAAACTTTAATACTTCATGCACTAACATAAGTTATAGTGACTGGAAAATAATACGAAATGTAAAACAGAACGCAATTATTCATTATAAATGCTAATATTCACATTAGTACAATTGTTAAGAACCAATGGCCTTTGTTCTTCGATATTCGTTTTAATACTTTCCTTCAGTTTACTGTTAATAATTGTGCTTCAGCTTGTAGATCTAAAAACTGCAACACTTGAATTACCACTGCTGGTTGTAAAAATCTTTTCACTTATGTTCGAATTGCTTATTATAAACTGGTTCTGGGGCATGCATAATATGGTTAACCTTTTGTACTCCGCGATTTTGATTTCATCTAATATTTCATTGTATTTTAAAAACTTCACCAGATATTCTAACGTGTCTGGTAAGAGCTATAGAAACGCGGTTTAAAGAACATATCGCCCATTACCGTTATAATAGATCAGAAGGATCGAGTGCAGCGCAACACATGATTGAAACGAATCATCGAATTACTCCCGATAACTTGATATTATTAAGCAACGTAAACTCGCCGCGAGAACTAGACGTGCATGAAGCGATATACAGGGTGTTCAAAAATTTCGAGGCACTATTGCTAACTTTCTTATTATTCATGTTACAGATTCGGTTAAATTAGCAATGATTCAGTGTTTTCAGTGTTGATTAAGGTGCAATTGAGAAAGAAGCAATTGAATGATGCGTTTTTAAGATAATTTAAAATTTAGTATTTTTTTAAATTGAACACCCTGTATATTTTTCAATATTTGGAAAGACAATATAGTATTTAATTTAAAAGCCCTAATACACTTTTGCCCTAATATGAATAGTCAAAAAGTTGCGAGGGATTTTATTTTAATACGCGTAAAACAGTTTCCTTGCATTAAAAATCACATCATGTATATATTTTTCTTAATTGCGAACCAACAGATGTTGCACGCCCTACTCTTATAAATACTACCTGCTATTCGGGTTAAGCAAATTTCTTCGGATGTATTACGATAAGTGTGTTCATAAATAGAGATAGATGTACATATTTCCTTTTTTAAACGTACATGTTAGATATAGCTTTCGTTATTCGGGAATAGGTTGACAATGAGAGCTGACGTGTTCTTGAAACATATGTCCCGAATTTGTCGTATGTGGATTTCCCGATACTGCATATTAGTGATACCAGCTTACAATTCTTCATGATACAAGAGATTGTTTATACGACACGACGCTAGCTGTCATCCAATTCTTCATTCTACAAACTAGACTTGTTACTATACTTGAAGATTGACATGAAGTTGTAATTTCCAGATAGTACTTTGTAGCTAATTTCATCATGATATCACTGACAACTACATTCTTGTATCTTCTAGGTTGAAGTCACACGTACTTACAGATTTGATTGTTTTTGTTTCTTTATTCAACAGTGCGTGAATATAATGAAAATAGAACAATTAATAAAGAATATTGAATACTAACCGAATATTGATTTCGGCCCGTTTAAAAATTAATAACACCAGAAGAGAGGAGAAAATGTTTTGAAGATCGGTTTTCACGGATGCAAAAATGCAGCGATTGTGGAGGGGAATACTTTGAAAAACTATAAATAAATGTATTTCGTCAGTCAATTTTGTATTACTTTACTAGGCTCGGCGGAGAGGGAACGGCCCTCTTATCAAAGTCGTCTCAAAAGTTCATTGCTCGCTTGAGGATGATTTACCTCCAACCCTAATTTCCCTAAGACGCATCCCTAAGTTATGCAACGCAAAATTACCCTTAATTCCACAAAGGGAATCACGCATATTAAATACTAGCCTCCAGCTTTCGTCGACAGGTTCGATAAATGCAAGAAACTTGGCGAGACGAAACCAGATATCGCCTTTGGAAAAACATTTTTCACTGAGAGCGTAACATTCTATCGGCAGATCTCACCCCCCATCCAAACAACACCACCTCCAATTTTAAGCGAAACAAAAGCCACTTGGAGCGTTTCTCCGCAGCGCCACTGGCGTTAGTCGGGCAAACTGCAATAGCTCCCGAACCATGAATTATGCATCGCCCATCCTATAGTGGCGTAAAAGTGCCGATATTTGCGGTTACTTACAGCGCGTTTAAATCGACAGAAGGTGCAAAACAGATGACTGAATGTTATACGAGAAAATTGGCTCTTTCGAAATTAACGTCAGCTTGTGTCAGGATACGTGACGGTTCGTCTGATTAAAAATTGTCTCGTCGATTACAATCATTACACCAGGTGGCGCTGTTTTTGTAACAAACAACGGTCATTTCTTCAAAATATCCTAAATTGAATACACAAGAGATGGCGCCACAGCGGGGCGATGCTCTACCCAACACGATAAGAATAAATATCTCCCGCCAATCTTTTAATTAGAATAGGAATCACTTTGGAACGACAAGACAAAAAAATAACGTTATTTACATCACCCTAAACCCTTCCCCCACTCCCGAAACGTGCCCAAGCATTATAGTCGGCATCTCTACTGTTGAATTTGAAACGATATCCAGTTACGAAAAACACTTCATTAAAGAGTATTTTATCCGGTAGCCAGTGTTTATACGTCGGACGCTTTTATTACCGCTTGGGAAAATAAACGGTTTTTACTTACTTACGTGTTGAAGTTATAGTCTTTGTAATCGTTAAGTTGGCTGCGTTGAAAATGTAATGAAATTTTATGTGTGCATCTTAAGTTGTACCGTCTATATCTAGGGCTCTTTGTTTTATTATTGTTCGTACTATAACGGTAGTTTAATAAGGCCTTTATTGTGTTCGGGTTCCTCTCGCGAATTAGATGGTTAATTTTCTTGTATCAGCCAGTAAATTTAGCTTAGACAGCGTGATGAAATTAAAGCGAAACACTTTGATATTTTTTCGAAATAGTTTTTTAAACTAGAAGGAGCGTTTTAAATTCTCCACGCTAAAATCTGCATCTGCTATTGGTTGTTTCGCAGATAGGTTAACACAGACGAAATAGGAAATATTAGAATAAATTTGGCATTTGGATGTCAAACAGTTGATAATTTTCGTCTTTTGCGTTTTCCTTGTTCTATTGCTTTGTCAAACGTAAACAAACCTGTTCGTTTAAAAATAAAATTTAAAAAAACAATTGCTGCAGTTGTCGTTCCAAATGATGCAATGACAACAGATGTCATTTTGGGATAAGATTTTCTAAACAAGGTAAACTGGAGTGTAGACCCACAAGGTATTAGATTTTCTTCTGATGACATAAACATTGAAATTAGTGAACTAATGAACATAGAAATCGAACAAAACGAATCGCCTCTAACAGTCAACAACGGGTTGAATCACTCTGATAAGCTTAAAATAAACGACATGATTTGATCAAGCCACCAAAGTAGCCGCAATAAAAAGCTTCACGGAGCCAAAAACAACCCGACAGTTAAGATCGTTTTTGAGGTTATCAAGTTATTTTAGGAGATTTGTTAAAGGACATTCATTGATCGCGAAACCACTGACAAACATGCTTAAACGAACGTACAATTTTAAGTTCGATACGGATGCAAAAGAGGCTTTGGAGAAACTGAAGATGTCCTTGATGTGTGAACCAGTTTTTGAAAATATTCAGGCGGGATTTAGATACGCAGTTACACGCGGATGCAAGTAGCCATGGTTACGGTGCCACCCTTATGCAAAAGTCACTAGATGATCAACAGTTCCACCCAGTTTACTATTTCACTCGGAAAACTACAGAGGCCGGAAGTCGCTACTGCAGCTTCGAGTTGGAACTTCTCGCAATGGTGAGGGCGGTTGAACATTTTAGAGTATACCCCCTACGCAAGAAATTCCAGGTCTTTACCGACTGTAATGCTCTAAAATTGGCCATGAAGAAAAGGGATATTAAACCGAAAATAATTCTGCTGGCGACAACTGGTGCGGAATTTGACTATGAGCTAGAGTACCGGAGCGGAGACCAAATGAAACATGTGGACGCTCCAAGTAGAGTATATGATGTTAACTATGTTGAGGAACACCAATTTGGCGTACTACAAGCTAGAGACGGCGAACTTCGTGAAATTAAGTCCAGGTTAGCCAATGGTGGAAAATACCAAGATTACGTCCTTATAAATGGTCTGGTTATGAAACCATATAACGGACGAGACCTGCCAGTCGTTCCAAGAGCCACAAGGAAGGAAATTGTGATGCGGACACACGAGAGTATTGCGCATCTTAGTGCTGAAGAGACGGTGGATGAGATCCGACAGAAATTTCACTTCAAGAATATGACCAAGTTTACTAAGAAATGTCTGGCCAACTGCTTAAAATGTTTAGAGTACAATTATAAGTCAGCCGCTAATGAAGGATTTATGCATTGCATTGGGAAGCCAGCCTTGGCAGACGATTCATATAGATCACTGAGGACCACTGGAAAAGACACAACGAGGACATAAGTACATCCTTTGTATCGTTGATGTGTTTTCCCGAATACTGTGTACTGAAGAAACGAAGTTCTCAAGAGACGATTAGGATTTTGGAACGCCTAGTAAAGATTTTCGGGAACCGGACAAGAATAGTTTCGGGCAGAGGGACTGCCTTTACTAGTTACGAATTTGAAAAGTTTCGCGAGAATAGGAACATCAAACTGGTACGAATAGACGCCAGGACGCCAATAAGAACAATAAGGCAATGTTACGATGTTAGGTTCCGATGAATAGAGAGGCAACGAATACATCGTCTCACTAAATAACTAAAATCACGTATGATATAGCGAAGCGTATTGTGTGTTGCATAAGTTCTTAGTATGAATTTCAATGCATTACGTTAATCCCACAGAACCGATAACTCATTCGCATCAGTTAGAATTCTTACGAGTCACTCTTCTTCTTCTTCTAGAAATTGTTTTTAAATTTTTATTATATTTGAAATATCTCCAAAAATTTTTATATATATTAGTCGACAACATGGAACACTTTTTAAAGATTTTTCCTGGTGAGGCGTCGCCTCAGTTGCCTCAGCTGACCAGCCGCCACTGGCTGATACATCTACGATCCTGTTCTTAATATGGATACTGAAATTCACTATCATATTCGCCTCCAAAACAACGCAAACGTTTAGATTTGGGACATTTATCGGTAGCTGAAAAACAGCGTATTCTAAATATGTACAAGCAACTGCGAACTGATGAAGTAAATCTTAGAAAAACTGCTATCATTTCTAAAATTAGCAACACCATGGGTACCTTTCGACAGTTTGAATATTGCAACCAATTTTATAATTTTCTGCTTTTAGGAGTTGCAAAATCAACAGTGTACCGGACGGTAAAGGAGTATAATGAAACTGCAACATGGGTGAATGAAGGTCATACGAAAGCAAAAATCTGACGATAGTGTAGAAAACTGAGGTCAGGCATTCATTGAAGGGGTGTCTATAGGATTAAAAAATCCGTCTGGAAGGGGAAGAGGCTTATTGTTTTACATGTTGGATCTAAACATGGCTCCATCAACAAGGAGGATTGTTGCTTTTCGAAGGTAAGAAAACTGGAGATTATCATGAGTATTATTGTAGTTGCTTTAACTAACCGCTTCAAGGTCAGAACGAGGTCAAATCTTGTTTTTTTAATAGAAAATGTAATAAATTTCGAAGAATAAAGTAGCCATACTCCACCAATGAATATTGCTTGAAAGTATTTTCATTGTTAGAACGTTCCCTTTCTAACAATGAAAATACTTTCAAGTTTCAACTAAGAAAAGGACATAAACCATTTCAAATCCCAAACTACCCCAGAGCCATATTTGTTTACGTCTAATCGTTCCGTAGAGTTGGCAAAAATACTCCCTCGAGTCAAGGGAACTAGCGTGGGACCCACAGCGGGGACTAGGAGTCCGGAAATCCACGTTTGGCTGCTATAAAATTAAATATACATGTTTATCTACGAACGCCATCTAGTGAGACCCTTTCATACACCTCTCTTCCCGGCGTATGTTTTATACACGGTGTATCGAGCGGGAAATATAAGTGAAAGTGTCCGTCTGAAAAGGTAAAGGCCGTATTCCGTGAGGTACTATTTATTTTTATTACCTTAAGCTAGCGCCTATTGGTGCGTCCTCCTGTGAATTTATCTGGGAGAGGCTATAGGAGGTGTGGCGAGATGATTTTGGAAATCACCGTCGTTTGTCAAATGACAGCGCCATCTGTGTTGCGAACATGAAATGAATCTTGAGGGAATTTTGTTAATAAACTCGTAAGTTTTTTTTTTATATACGTTAACGTTAGCTGTAGGAAATACCTATATGTAACGTTACAAAAAAGTTTATAAATAAAACCCAATTCTATAATGTAGCTAACTTCACATCTCTAAACATTAATAATTAAAAATCAATCATCTAGGCACCTTGTATACATAAATACACAACCCAGTTAAATAAGGTACGTACGTGTTTCAAACCTATTTTTAACTTTAAAAAAGATTTAATACAAAATAATTAATCAAATCCCAAGCCAAAATAAAACACCGATCGATAGCAATTTAAAATATACCACCCTGCGACGTTCTCTTTTCCTATACATATCTATTTACCGTCACAAACAGTAAAAATACGAAAGACGAAAACTGGCAACAAATATCAGATGGGATCAGGTTATAGAAAAAGAGGGACACGGAAAAGCAGAAATACCTGAATCGTAGGAGCCATGCTAAATAATTGACTAATCGCTGACCTTCGTAGCGCATCGGCAGGAAAGGGCTGTGAGAATATGCTGGAGCGGATGAGAGACAGCTTTTCAACGGATCACAACTGTGACAAGTTAAGCGACAAGTGATAAGGGAAAGTATTCCCAGCAGGTTTTTTGGGTCTTTCTGCGAAGTTTAATTTTTCCCAGAGTCTATTCCCGTCTCGGTCTAATTTATATTTAATTCCGATTATGAAATCAATACTAAAACGGTTAAAAGTTACAAATCACAAATTTAAAAACAGCTCAAATTTATTCAATACTTTTCCTTTCATTGTTATTAGTTACTTATATTGC
The DNA here is from genome assembly GCA_031763485.1 of Osmoderma eremita. Taxonomy (NCBI): domain Eukaryota; kingdom Metazoa; phylum Arthropoda; class Insecta; order Coleoptera; family Scarabaeidae; genus Osmoderma; species Osmoderma eremita. The sequence continues at coordinate 2,871 of JARFOC010000297.1, read as the reverse complement.
GGCACTAATAAACTTATTAAGATTTAATCTACCTAACTAGGCTTTATTTAAAGCGAAAAAACATGCATCCTTTTCATAATACTAAATAAATTAAGCCTAACCTTAAAAACTTTTTTGTGATGTTTTCATCTGATTGCAAACAATCTTCGTGGGCATTCATTTGGCAATACGTCGATAACAGCATTAGTGATTTTCAAATTCCACGTTACAAGTCCCAAAAATCCTTTACACTAAACAAAAATACATCCAAGGCATATTGTGTACATTCCCGAGAAAAAAAACCTTTTTTATGTTGGCCGTTTGAACGTTCGAACAGCTGTATGTCTATATAAACTTGCAGTTATTAGAAAATGTAGACGCTAAAATAGCCCGTAAAACTTAGTAAGCGAAGCATAAACCGTCGTGCATGTAATCTTAATAGTACCACAAAGACCGTATCGTAAATCGTTGTTTCCCAAGTTTACGTAACAACAGTACTGCAAGTTATAAACACTTGATTAATGTGAGAAATTATCCGTAAGCAACCGTAATGCGCTTAAATACGTAATGCAAGGTGTTGTTACCAGTATTTTAACGATAAAATAAGCATGATGCACGTACATCGATCCGTAATATCAATAGAATGTCATTGCTGTCTTACCTTGAATAAAAAACATCCTCAGACGAGATCCTATTTTAATCATTTCAAATACCTTTTCCTTCTTATTGTTACCGATGTTCACATAAGGCACTAATCTTTCCGAATTTCTTTATTATAAAATTTTACACTAAACTAATTACATCTTTTTATTAACCGCTACAACTATTACGACTTACATTACCAACCTAAAATTCTAACCAACCAAATGTAAATAACACACATTATTATTTTATAAAATGTAAAGAGGAACGGTTTTTTGCTTAAAATCTAAATCTTTAGGGTTAGCAAACCATTTTGGGGAAGTGTAATCACTGATTAGACAATTCGACCGCCTGGTATTATTGACAGTAGTTGCTTGTTGTGAGCGCTTCTGAAATTGCTTCTAAATTAAACATATTCGAAAACTAACGCTGAATAATATACCGATTTAATAAACATAAGTAAATACAAAATACATGATACAAGTGCTAAATGTTATTTTTAATAGTTTATGCAACTTAAACTACAGCGGTGTGCGACAATGATTATAAACTTAAGATGGCGCTGCTACAAAATTATGATTTATGACATGTAATTAAGTATGACATGATATAAAGCTTACAAACGAGCCGTTTATTTAATGGAAGTAACATAAAACCGCCCAAATTCAAGTTTAACAATAGTAAAATCGTAAATTTTAAATTTTAGTTGACATCTAAGTCCTCATAACGACCAGTTCTAAATAAAACAACAACATAGTGCGATTTCCCGAGCTTCCCGTTGTTTTTATGCGAATTTATCGCCGAAAAACGGATTTGGATCCGACAAATTTGTGCCCAATTCGAGTGTCGAATCTATAATTAACAATAAAAGGTGTATCGACAACATTTTTATGCGTTAAAGCTAGCGTGTCGGTATTAATATTGCATCGGTATGCAAAGAGAGGTTATATGTGTTTTTACGAGGTGAAAAACGTGTGAAATTGGCATAAAACATTTTCAGTGTGTTCTAAACAGTGCGAAATTGGAATAAACCACTTATACTTCTTATATCGAAAACCATTTATTTTTAAATCAAAATAATTAGAAAATATAGATCGTGAGTGATTGAATCTAATCAGATCGCGTCGTCGGGTTATGTTGGCGTTGTCACGGTAACCGCCTCCCCCCACAAAATAAATAAGAGAAAGTTTTTTGCTTACTATGCGTGCTAAAATCGGTTTGAATCGTGTGATTTTGCTTCGATCAAGTATTAAATCGATTTAATTAAATAATAAACGGTTTTTCCATCGATATTTTCGTGTCGTGCAACTTGAATTACGTCGATGCTGTACGATTATCGCGTGTAACGATCGAGACGTACTTAATTGTGCCCCGCAGCTCTTGGAAACGGACAAATTACTGCCCGAAGATCCCCAAGAAGGTCCTTAGAAAGCGTCTAGCGTTTTCTGGACCCCCAATTCGCCGTCGAGGTCGTGAAACTCGGTCCCATAATTCGGTCGTAAAGTGGAGATTCTTCTGGCGTAATGAAACGACGCGTCCCGTCCCCTAGAAATCTCCGAAATCATCCGGCCAGGCGGGATACGAGTTTTCCAGCGGGTAATCTTGCCAATGCCCCCGTTTCGCCAATCGACATCGCCTGGGAAGAAACGGAGAGGAATACGTAAAAATGCGGATTAAGCGAAGGTAGGTGGTACAATATTTTTTTTGCCATGCTCTCCTTATTCGAGACTTAATTTTCGCTATAGCAGCACGCGGTAAATATACGGACAGGTGCCATGGGAGTTAATTTAAAATTCAATTTTACGCTCTCATTACTCGCGCTGATATGGTGGCGGTTGGTAACGCAATAATTTTTATACTACGGTATTGAGGGGTGGTGTAGCGTTTCGTATACCGGGACTTTTAGCCGCATTTACGATGTAAATTAAAAGCATAGAGCATAATGGGGCGTGTACCTGTGTGTAAGTAATTGAAAATAATATGATATGAACCGGATACACTTATCGATGTGTGTTTAAAATCATTAAATTACTATGTTCCTTTTATAAAATGTTTGACAGTAAATTGGTTAATTTTAAATATGGCCGGTAATATGTTGTGATCATAGAGATAATAGCGATATCAAAACTGCCATCAATTGAAATACGCCATATTGGTATACAGGCCAGTACAAGCGTCACCGGTGACGTCGATACCATGGCGGATATTCAAATAAATCAAGTTAATGAGACACTAATAAACGTTTTATTT
>JARFOC010000296.1:1112120-1137905 GCA_031763485.1 Osmoderma eremita | reverse complement strand
GTTCGAAATTACAATTTTTAACGTAGTAGTAAATCTTTCCGTATTTTCGACCTCAAATAAATACTTGTTTATATAAATAGCTGTCGAACATCTGGTACCCTTCTACACTGTTAACGTTGAAAATATCGGAGTTCTCGATTTTAGGTCCGAAACTTTTATGTGGCCACGAGTGTACATATTCATCACCTCCTTATTTGTTCTTCCTCTCAAATTCCCTTGCGTATCGTGAACCCCGCCAAAAATCCTTCTACGCACCCTCTTTTCCCATCTTTTAAGATTTTCTTGTTTTTTTTGACTTACTACTTCGCTACCATACAATACCGATGCAAGAACTACCGTTTTATAAATTCGGATTTTTGTGTCTCGTGATATGCTTTTGGACGGCATTACACCTGCCAATGATCCCATTGCATGGCTCCCCTTAGCGATTCTCTTATCGATTTCAATATCTTCATGCCACCCATTACTGATGGTTATCCCGAGATACTCGAATTGATCGACCCTTTGAAAGCTGTACTGCTTGTCATCTATTTTAATCTTGAGATAATGCCCTTGTATGTCTCCCTTTACTTTAAGCTCTAAATATTTTGTTTTTTCCTCGTTTATACGGAGACCATACTTTTCCCCGGTGACCTCTAGTCTTATAAAGGTTTTTTCCAACTCCTTCCTCGATCTTGTGATAAGTGTGATGTCATCTGCATATCCTACTATCTGTTGTCTATTGTAGTAAATCGTCTCTTTGGTATTGATTTCGCTGTCTCTTATGATACTTTCCAGCAGCGGATTAAATAACATGGTGGACAGGGGATCACCAGCCTTAATCCTAGATTAACCACAAAAGACTTCGATGATTTTCCCTCCACCGCCACCTTATTTTGGGTCTCCCCAAGGGTCAACCTAACCAGGTCTATCAGCTTCCTTCGTAGTCCCAGTTTGCCTGGAGCAGTCAGAAGCATGCATCTATCCACAGAGTCACAAGCTTCCTTGTACTCAATAAACAGTATATGCATAGGTTTTGCATGCAGTCAAAAGCTCGGCTGAAGTCAGTGTGGATGACATCCATCCTGTTTATCCAACGATTGACAAATATATTGTGAGATGTTTAAAAGATTTGTGGTGGTTGATCTGTTGCGAATAAAAATAAGTTAGTTGACGTCTGACAATATAGGGTCATACCTTATGGTATACATATACAAGAAAATATTAATATGTCAATTATTATTATGGATATACATATGTATATTGAACGGACATTATTATTTTTATTATTAATCAGATTTTAAAAATGCTCTAGGAGTTGCCTGGAAGCATTTTTCAACGTTATTTACAGTTTCATTATTAATTATTATTTTTTACAGTTAAAATCATATACGTGCATAGTATTTGCGGAATAAATTTATATATAAACAACTTACCGTATGACATAATTATTCTGCTGTTTCCTCATATCAACATTACGCCACTTGAAATTTTGTAACGGTTCACATTTATGTACGTATATTATCTATAACAGATTCTCGAGGACAGATTATGTAAATCTTCGATTGAATTATGGCATAATTATTCGCACAATTTATTTTAGTATCGGTTTTCGAAAAATACACGTGGAAAGGAGAGAACCTTCGGAAGTGTGGCCCGAGGAACAGCACAAGGATATATTGCAAATGCGTCTGAGAGACGCAATAGTGTATACAAAAACAAAAGCGGGTTGGACATATTGTTTTGCTCTAAAGCGTTGGTCACAATACATATTTGTAAATATAATTGTGTAACAGTATTTCCTTTCTTTATACAATTGACACTGCTATTATCTTATATTTGTTACAGCACGAGTGTAACGTCGTTTAGATTTTAGATAAGCTATGCACTGTGTTGTGGCATTGAATGACGGGTGTTTCAAAATATACAGCGGTGGTGTTAATTGTAGATTTTACATTTACAACTTTGGTCTTCTATTTTTGACAAAAAAATGTATTGTTAATGATGCTTACCTTGGCTGTTACTAACATACTTTATAATAAATTCGTTTACCCAGTCTTTTGGTAGTAGTAATTAATTTGGCGATTACACGGTAAAAGATATACCTGAGTGCTTACATACTTGAGGTTAAGTTACGTGGTGTGTAAATTAAGTAATGAGACTGACAACGTAGCGTTTCATACGGTAACACGCGAAGCGCGGGACATGGAGGGGCGACAAGTGGACATTGTAATAAGCGTTCAGTGCAAATTTGAACTCGATCAAGTTATTTGGTTGTCCGTTGTCGTTGTTTCCGTGAACCCGGTTTTCATAAATGAAAGACATTAATTTCGAACAACGGTGTGCTATCAGGTTTTCCTTCACACTTTGGCAAAACTTCAGCAGGCCTACCAAAACAGTGTTTTGTCAAAAACCCAAGTTTTTCGGTGATTTAAGGCATTTACATGGGAGATGAGCCACGCAGCGGAAGGCCTTCAACTGCAAGAACCGATGGCAATGTCGACAGAATCCGCGATCTTGTGCGTTCAGATCGTCGATTGACGGTCAGAATGATCGGGGAACAGTTGAAGTCGTCTCACACCACCGTTCATCAAGTTTTGACCAATTAATTGGGAATGAGGAAGATCTGCCCGAAAATGGTTCCAAAAAACCATTCGCAGGAACAAAAGGACACCAGGAGAGAAAGATGCCTTGACTTTTTAGAATCGATTGAAAATTTTTGGAACGTATCATTACTCGTGATGAGAGTTGGGTGTTCGAGTATGATCCGGAAACAAAACACCAGAGCATGGAATGGCACACTTGAGGCCCTCCAAAGCCCAAGAGCAAGAATGAGCAAATCAAAGATCAAGAGCATGTTGATTTGTTTCCTTGTTAGCGAGGGAATCGTTCACAAAGATTTCGTGCCTCAAGGTCAGACAGTTAATCAACATTTTTAGCGAGAGGTTCTCGAAAGACTTTGAAAAAGGGTCATGCGTGTGGGACCAAACATCAAGAACGATTGGATGCTGCATAATGACAATGCGCCTTGTCACACACCAATTTCCATAAACGGTTTTTTGGCCAGTAAAAATATTTCTGCAGCTCCTCAGTTTCCTTATTCACCTGACTTAAGTCCTTGTAACTTTTTCCTCACCTCAAGATTGAAAATTCATCTGAGGGGACATCATTTTGGGACACTCGAAAACATTCAAACGGCTGTAACCGACCAGCTAAAGGCGTTTCCAATATCCGCATTCGGGCACTGCTATGAGGAATTGAAGGACCGTCCTCAACGCTGTGTGGCTTCCCAAGGGAGTTATTTTGAGGAAGACAACGTTCAATTGTAATTATATTCAAATAGAAATATTTAAAAATATCAGTCTCATTACTTAATTTACACACCTCGTATGATTATTAAAGAACCAGTTATTTTATATTTAGACCACCATTAATTATTACCTACTTAAGTCTATTTCCAATACATTAGATCAATATATGTAGAAGTGAACTCGATTTCTGATGATGTCTTAGTTATACCCTGGGTGTGGCACCGATATGATGAGCCGAGAATGGGAAAAGGTTTATGAGGAGGTAATTTTTACTTTCGAATGTAGTGATTGATGTTGCGGATTTTTCGATGATGATTAATTTGCATTTTCCTCGCTAAAAAGTCATACGTCGGGGAAGAGTTTCGGCAATTTTATTGGTCAAATTTTTAAATTAATTCGCATAATTGCAACACAAAGTTAATGAAGGTTATTTATGGGTGTATCGAAAGGAAGAGGTATTCGAAAGGAAGAAAGTAAAAAACTTCTGGACGTTTTGAGCTTAAGAAATGCGCAATTGTACGTGCAATTATTTTTAATGGGCAATTGAATAGCTTTTTATGTCGCCGAAACAAGAGATTGTTTCCGAGTTGTTGAATTTAAAAACAACATTTTTTAGAGTAATATTTTAGGGAGTATATTTGTTTTATTACACGAATTTAATTCTTTTTGTAAAACTCTTTACGAATGTGACTGCATAGTTGTTCATAATTTTGAATTAACAAGAGAATTAATGAAAAGTTATAGGATAAGGAAATATATGTATGAAAGGGTATTCGCTATAGCTATATGAGTTCTTATAACGAAATTTTGATTTGATTGATATTGCAATGAAATTAAGAATTAGAATTTATTCTTATGCATAGTTAAACCTAAGTTATGTTCGTGGATTTTATGAATGACAACTATGTACTTTTTAGTTTTAATTACTTTCATTAGACGTAAATGCTAGGAACTATTGAGTTTTCAAGATTACACATCATTCGGTTATAACCTATAATTTTCTGATGTGTTTATTCTGATGTCACCGTTACAACCTGGTTCAACCAATTTGAACCAGATTTGGGACATGGGTTATAAACGGAAACGATATCAGCGATCATAGGGGTGTTCTTTGTCAACGATATACATAACCTCCTCTCAGTGTTAGCTTTGTTCGTTTTCATCATCCAAATGTTCCATTTACATTTTTTTAAGCACAGGCGAAACGTCCAAACAGTTATTTGGAGAAAATTGAATATCGCCCAACAGCATAATTCAAGATGTAAATATTTCTTTTCGATTCATTTGTAGAAAATGCTATAACCTATAACAGCAACTACATATGACTGTTGTATAACCGTTACATTCGATCCATTCAGTTCCACTTACTACCAGGTTTCTACCTATCACGTCATTGTTCGAACTCATTGGTTAACCAATTGTGTGCAATCGAATACGTCTGCTGTTCTATCCGTCTTTTTTGAAAAATTGTGTTAAGAATGTATGTAATTGTAAAATTAAAATAAAAGTCGAGATTATTGTAAGATACACATAAACAGCTGTACACGAACAATCATTGTTTCTTCTATTTAAACGCCTATCAGAAGGTCAATGGTCAAAATAAATATCACTTAATCTTTTCGTATCTCTTCTGAGATACCCTCCAGAGATATATCTCTGAGATACACCTCCAGAACTCTCATGTCGTCAAAGCAAAAGTCACGTTTAAAATCAAAACGATGGCTGCTTGAGGCAGTAGTAGTAGATTTAGTTTTAACGTCCCTTTTGTGTGCGGCAAGTCTATTTTTACGTTTTTGGAAAGTCTGACCTATATAACAGCATAGGCAATATCTGCATTGTATCATGTATAGTATCAGGGTGGTCGATCGTACCATTAAGTAATTTTTTTTAGTAGAGTATGTAACTATTTTTAAGTTTGGCAAGGATTTAAACACGTTTAGTATTTTTTATGTCAAGTCAGAAATAAACTGCATTTTGCGGTAGATAACATTGGTATCTAAGCTATGATTAGCGATAGTAAAAGGTGCACCTTCTACTATCCAATCAATGCACGATCAGATACGGTAAGGGAAGTAAATTCGCTAGGGCCGACGAATGCGTAGAATTCAATTACCACTTTGACATCCTGTATGTTTGATTTAAGAACGTGCAATTCAAATGCACACTTCATTAGGATTACAGGCATTCTCATTGTCGCTATTTACATACCGCTTCAATTAAATGTTATTACAGATACGTATCGGCGATATGGTTGTGATCGTGATAAAAAGCATTTTACGGAATTGCAAATTTATGGCGGCTTACCTTTTCATTACAGAAAAAAAATGACTTACGGCGGCTTACATTTCCCGTCTACATATAAGAGTTTTTACAATTCGAAAACCGTGATTTACAATCATTGCCCAACTTACCTTATCGATTCCTTATTACAAAAAAAGAATTTTCGTGCATGAGCGAGTTCAAGTTATTAAATATGTAAGAGTCCTTTCTGTTTGAGAACTGTTTGGTAAGGCACAGAAGTGTGTATTCGCGTCTGTGTTGTTTATAAACGGCTATCGCCTTGTAAGTTAAATTATATTAGGAGATTTAGAATATCCATTGTATTGATTGCATTACGTAAGGTAATGGCACTACTAAGAAATGTACTTAGTACTGGAAACAAAACCAAAAAATGTGAGGAAAAAATCAATTTATATTACAACTTGTCTACAAACCGAAAGATTATTTTGCTTTTCTTTGTTTGTAGGCAAAGTAATGGAGATTCATCGGCAGAATAGTTTCTTTCAAAATGAATCATTCACATATTGCATGGGTCAGTGGTGTGTGTTGTGAATGATATCGTCAATAAGAAACATCAGTCTTTCAGTTTGATAAAATAGGTATTTTATTTTACACACATCAAAATAATTTAGGAGACAAGGCGTTATATATATAACCAATGATTTGTAATTGCATTTTAAACGTCAATAGAGTTTGCTGCTGGTGCTTCAATAGTTTAAGCGACAATAAAGTCTTATTTAGTGAAAAATCAGTGGAAATTAAAAAAAAAGGAAGATCTGTCGATTTGTCTTCCTGGGATTTGTGTATTTATTTTGCGATCAATTTTATTTTCCGGTTTCTTTAACATTAATTGAGGATGGTGAGACATCACATACACCGTGATACGCAACTAAAAGCTATTGGAATGCTTGAAAGTGGTTTAACTTAAAGGGACGTTGCAGAAGCTCTCAACACGTCAAAAAGTGTAATCAATCATGTGTGGTTGAGGTATCAGCAAACCTATGAAGTGCGTGAACGTCATACAGGAAGCGCAAGAGCAACTCCAGCAATTCATGACAGATCCTTGAGACTTTATGCATTAAGAAACCAAAACACTACGGCGACAGAATTAGTGATTCAACTTTACGACACTCATGATGTCTTAATAAGCGTTAAAACAGTGAGGAATAGACTCCATGCAAATGGCCTTAATGCCCGTCGTAATGCCCGTCGTCCTCTGAGAGATTCCTGCTTCTTCGAGAGGAAATCGCGGAAGCAAATTAAAATGGGCCCAGCAAATTTTAAATTGGGATCAACAAAACTGGGCATCTGTTTTGTTTTCTGATGAATCATGCTTCGGTTTGCGGCCAGATACAAGAAGAACGAGAGTGTGGAGGCGTCTCGTAAATGCAGAACGATTAGCTATATCGCAAAACTGTTCACAGCTTTCATGGAGGTAGTGCATTGGTATGGGGTGGAATATCTCTTGGCAGAAACACTGACTTCGCTTTCGTGGATTGGTATTTAAATGCCATTGGCTATTGGGACATTATCCTTCAAAACGTTGTGCTACCATTCTTCAAAACCATTAAATTAACGTTTTGTCATGGCCAGCGTATGTTGCACTATAGCCTTGTATCCTGAAGTGTAACAAAATCAGAAACTATCTGTTAGGTTTTGGTTGTTACTTCAAAAGCATATCCCGATAGAGTATGGTTAATGCACTTTAGTCCGTGGAGACTATGCTCCAGTATTATGTAAAATAACTGCTTTGACTTTCAGTATAAGTAATCAAAAGAAGCTGACATTGACTGAGCACTGAAGAAAATAGCACCGATGTAGTGTATACTTACCATCGATAAATATCCAAATACCATACGCAACTAGTGGACACTGCCCTCACCAGAAACGACAGAATCTATGATTGTTTCGTTCTTTACTTAGCTTAAAATACATTACAGTTGTCCATTCTAGAATTCGCCGTGGTTAATGGCCACCGTCAACGGCTCGCATACCCTCGATTTCAACAAATTTATCATTTCCGTTTCAGAAAAACCTTTGCGAGATTTACCTATATCAGATCACCAGTCGCTACATACACTCCCGTCTCGAGTTGCGTAATGGAGCCGTTTGTTTACATTTACACGCATGTACCATATACGTTCACTCTAGTGCGGAATGTATTTACATATGCACTGGAAACGTAGTGAATATGTTCCACTTGTATTGCACACATTTATTGATTGATTTAGATGTATTTCTTCACCAAATCTTACAAAAAAATGGAGTATAGGTTTATAAATGATCTGTTTGCAGATTTGTAGCACGTTCACGTCAATAAGTATGTGTATCTATAAATTACGTAGGAATATAGTCCTGAGAGTACTATTATTTAATACCTTTTCAGATTCTAGAAGAGGTCGTATTTGTATGGTAACAATATTTATTACGTTGCGTAAAGTTATTTAATTAATATTGGGTTGCCCAACCTCTGTTGTTTATATCAAATGTTACTCAGTAGGAAGTGAAAATCCATCACTAAAAAGACTTATCCATGTTCACACAATATGTAATATTTTAAAATAACAATAGAAATACTATATAAAAAGCAGTCAGAAAAACAATGGATTATCTTCGTGTTTGAATAAAGATAAAATACAATAGTGGTTAAGTCAACATCTGATACAGCCAGTTATATTAGGACGAATGAATATTGCTAAATCTTCTGTTGCAAAATCCATAGAGTGTTCGCCCAGATCTAATTATAATCAAGGGGTATTGAACCAGACAAGAAAGCAATTGGCAAACTCTTAAGAAATCGGCCGATGTATGCGGAATGCATGAAATTGTATTGTAAAGCGTTTGTTTGAAATTTTATTGTTTATAGAAGGAGAAATGGTAACGTGTAATTATGGCATACTTTTACTGGGTTTGGTGTTTCATATTGCTTTAGTTGCTACGTAAATATTTGAGCGAAACTCTTAATGTGAAAATAATAATGCTCTCCACTTCAAAATGTGATTATTTGTTTTCTGAATTGTGTTTAATTAGTTGAAATCTACCGAAACATAAACCAAGTTTGGTATTGTCAGAAGTGGATATATTCATCCCACCACATGATGTAACTAAAAACTAATACCGTTATTGTTTACTTCAATCTGTGAACAAAGAAATACTTACCTTTATAACATTACACTTCAAGCTTTTGTTTGCTAATTACAAGACCACAGTTCTCATGGTAAGTGTTTATGTTATTAAGGAAAACAAAGAAGTGTTCCGGAGATTTCCTATTGTAGATTGCAATATTTTAATTTGCTTGTTCTGTCGTTTATTTTACTACAATATTGTGCGATAAAAATGACATGGAGATGAAAAACATATTAAGATTGTTACACTCATCGCGTAACCGAAAACGATTCTCTTTCCTAAAATATTAGTTTAACATATTTTCGTAACTGTTTATTCAATGAAATAAGCAACACATACTGCTTTTATTTTCGGAAATACCGACCATACGAGTACTTCACCACTTTAAGTGCCCCTTGTAATATACGGTCTCTTCCCGTTTCGTGCGTTCCCCTTCGAGCTGCGAAAAATATGACTGAAATACTCCCGTTTCGGGCGCCCAAATTGTATTTCTTTTTCTTAAATCCCATTTCGTCCACAAAATTTGCAGAAACCAATAAAAGCATTACGCCTCTATTAAGAGACTCATCAAGGGATTAAGAATTATCTTTACATTACACTTGAATAGGAATTAAGGTACAGGTTTGAATATATAATCACTTGGATAAGAGGTGAAAGGTGTTAAGGGATTGTGTGCATAAGTACCCCTAATTAACCCTTGATTCAAACACAGTAAAGCTATGTTTTCGTATAATATATTTAAATGCATATTGTCGGTGATTGGTAGAATCGTTCGCTAGTTCAGGTCATTTTAACAACTCCTTTTCGTGAATAAACTCTCAAGCTAACAGAGTTCGTTTTTGTCCACTCGGGACACAACAAGTTGGTCCACAATAAGACAACGAGTTAATATTCGCCGACGAGGGCAGAACAACGGTTCATTTTCTTCCGTTTTGGACAAAACATGAGCTCCTTTTCGCCCACCCAGGACAAACAAAGTGTTCGTCTTCATTCAACCAGGACAAGCCATCAGTTAGTCTTCGTCCGACCGGGACAAGAGAATATAATTCACATAATGTAACACGTAATGATGTGTTCCGAATAATGATTCAGCTTTACCAATCCCATCAATGTGCTCCAGGGTAAACCTAAGTTGTAAAGAAATAGATATCTTTAAAACTAGTCTTAAATAATAAATATTAAAAAAAAAATTTGCTGTTTTAAACAAGTAGTACAATTTTGTCATTTTATTTTACCACCATTCATGATTATTATTTAGTTATGCCTTGATTACTTTCTATGGCGTTCAACTTATAGTGTATACCTACTCGTAGGTTAAGTTGTATTTTCTAATGTAGCATGTTTTATGTTTTGTTTTATCAGTACATATTATGTTTTATTTTCATTGTAAAATATAAAATTATCTTGTAAGTAGCAGAATCTGCTGTTGAATAATAAATAAGCAAATAAATAAATCATGCGTTTAAAATAAGCCCATGCTGTTAACTCAAAATCGCTACATATGTACAACATGCATATTATGTGTATGCATATTTAAATTATGTAATAGTATAGCATATAATCATCGCGCAATAATATTAATATATACATTCATACGTGTCTAGGCCGTTTTGCAATAGTAATTAATCTATCGTTTCAGTATTACCTCGATCGTTTTGCTTTCACAAAATCTATGCACCAATTTATAATTCTTTGGACAAGAAAATTACCTTGGAACTTTGGGCGGTGATCGTGACACCTGACCATTTATCGCCGCTTTTGGTGAAATGCCGATGCTCGTTTTAGTTTTGTTTCGAGAAAATTGGTCTCCAGTTCATGTGGTTCGGCGCAACATTTAACTACTAATTTAGAGGCGAATCTGAGAGACCAGTAGAGCGTAAGGGACTAGGTTGTCGATTGACGTAGTAGGTATTTCAAATGATTCGGAAATCATTTCGGTAAATTAGCAGTGAGAGAGAGATGTTGGTTTTACGTAATCTTACGATAACTTTAAATTGTCCAAGCTTGAACGATAATTGTTATTATTGAATTAATTACTAATAAAGCTCTGTATTTTATCTTGGTAATAGGTCAGTATAGAGATTATATAGCCTATTATACAGTGTGATTGTAAATTGTGCGCCCCTTAGAAGAATAAGTTGCGGTGACAACGACTTTCGCTAGGTCTGCTGAAAATTATCACGAAGTCGACAGAGATTTTAATGAACTATTTACAGATTATTCGATTTGTCTAAAATATCTGAGCAAAATTGTACATATGTACATTGCACAACCACTGGCAACGTGCAACAAGCAAAAGGAGGCGGACGAAAACAATCTCTGCAGATAAACGAATTTCTTCTGTGGCGAACAATCCAAATGCTACAACCAAAGATGTTGATAATAAGTGCAATGGTTTTTTTAATAGTAAAAAAGTGTACACGGTATCAGGATTACTGACAATCGAAAGTGTATGAGACTCAATCTGTCTCAATCAACGATTTAAGGGACGGAATTTTACAATTGCATGGTTATTCATGCATCAGAAATAGTAGAAAATGTTAGAAGAGAATTTTCTACTAAGCATTATTATTGTCAAGAACTTATGAGAGAGCATTTTGGACATTTATTGCGATAAGTGTTTAAATAACCGTTGATGTCTCCTATTTAGTTCTGTTGAATAATCAGTGTTCAATGCTATGTACGTATATATGGTATATATAATGCATATATTTCAATAGTTGAGCGTTGATTTTCACGACTATAGTACATAATAGAAATTTTTCCCGGGTGTTGCGGCGGTGTAGTATTTATACCTAACCTTTCGCTTAACATGCTCTCAGTGTCTTCAGAAGTTGTCCAAAGACTGATGTTGTTGTCTTCTGTTGCTTGTTATATAAGACATTCCTGTTCCGCTTTGTTGATTCGTGAATGTTCTGGCCCATTGAACTATATCCTTTGCGGTCTGGTGATTTCGTAGTGTCAAATTATAAACATTGCTGACCTGGTATCCATTTTAGCGAATGAAGTTGTTGCTATTCTTCACTATTTCTATAGATTTACGTATAATTCTTGGGTGATAGTGGGTCGCCCTGGCAAATACCCGTACGTCGCGGTCCCCTTGTTGGTGCATGTAATCGGCTACAGCTGATTTCTCTGTATGTCCTAGTCGTGCGTCCCTTTCGTGTTCTTTCACTCTGCACTGGATGCTCGGTCCTGTCTGTGCGATCTAGCACTTTCTACAATGGCACTTCAGTTCATATATGCCTTTCATCTGGAGCTTCGGTAATGCATCTTTTGTAGGTGGTAGCAGTTGTGTGGCAGCATTTTATTTAGTGTGTTGAACCGTGTGGTGATATTCTTTCTTTCCAAAGTATTCTTCAATCGGTACGTGACTCCTGTAATATATGGTAGATATGCATACCCTTTTGTTTTTGTTGGCATTTGTTCCTCCTCTGTCCTTGTAGTTTTAATATGTCTTTGGCATTATATCCATTCTTTTGTAGAGCACGTTAGACGTGTTGGATTTCGTCATCCTTATGTTAGTTGTCGCTGATCTTTTCGGCTCTACCAAGTAGCGTATTTAGGAGGGACCTCTTCTGTTGTCGATCTGTCTGTGTTTTCCCGCGGTATACACCGTGGCGCAATTCTCCCTTGTCTGTGCGCTTAACTAATGCGTCCAGGAATGGTAAACGTAATATTGGTATGCTGCTGGTTAATGTGTTGGAGGAATTGTTTCAGTGGCTATATCACAAACGTATCGTCGACATATCTATACCAGGATTGATGGCTTCTTGTTAGAAACCCATAGCTGCGGCGTTCTTTTCGTCATAGTACTCTGCTTTCCATACGAAATATGTCGTGGTTTGACAAAGTTTTGTTAAGTTGATTAGTCTCTGGAGTACTAGTTGTTGTTTGATGACTTTCAATGTTTTTTTACAGGCACATTGGTGGACAGTGATTTTACATCGAAGCTCACTAATATATCTCCATTTGACATTTTGTGGCGTTGGAGTATCTGGATGAAATGTTCGGAATTCTTCAAGTAGCTGTCGGTCCGTTCCGAGTATGTCTCCAAATTGCTTTGCGACGTACTTGGCCAAATCGTAGGAGGGTGAATCACAAGGACTGACAATAGGTCTTAGAGGAATCTCAGTTTTATGTATCTTCAGTAATCCGCAACATCGTGGAGGCCGGCTTTCTGATGGTAGTTCTTTCGGGATCGATGAGTCTTTGATGGTTTTTCGTGTTTTGCGTTCCATCCTCGATGTTGGGTCCTTGTTCAGTTTTTTTTTAGTGATCCGGGTCCAGTAATGTTTTTATCTTTTAGTTGTAGTCTTCTCGGTCCATTATCACGGTAGCAATACCTTTTCCGGCGGCTGTAACGATTATATCCTGAATTTGTTTTGGAACGCGACGTACGAATCCATCTTTTCATACCATTGGCCAACTCTTTTTGAAATGTAAATTTATAACCATCTAATACCAACATTTTTTTTCCTTTTTCACTTTGTTTAAACGAATGACTTATTAATACTTCAATTTCAAACGTAAAATGTAAAACTATTGCTATTGTAAGATATCTTATTAGGTAAACTTTCATAAATTTAGGGATTGGCGTTCACTGACCGTTCATTTCCGGAAATTTCTAGGGACGAATTGGGCTATAACCCAAGAACAGATTCCGTTAATAAATTTTTGTTACCTGCTTCGCCGATAAATAATATTTTGACGTTTCTTTTAAATTCTAAAACACGTTTCCTAGAGAACACAAACCAAATAATTATTGATCATTTAGTGAATAGATCAGTAAAAATTTAGATAATCGTAAAATTCTTTACTTTGACGTAAACATAATGAAAATAACTTCCAAATGAGCTTCTGTGTGAACTCTCTTGCTACTTAAAATTTTAAAGATCACAACGCCCTCTATCTTACATTTTAATTAAAAAAACCTCACTGCTATATCCAAAATATGATAATTTGCCTGCAAGTTCATCTCGTTTTTGTTAATTTCTTTATCTCATTCCTTTCAAAAGTAATGGGGAGGAACGCTGGTATTATTTGCGTGAAAAAGAGGTCGGTGTGTAAGTAGTAGTATTTAATTTAACGTTGTAATTTTAAAAGAGTATGATATACATTTCTGTTTACAATTAGTTGTTTTAGTTTCCACTAAAGCTTTTCTAAATTTCTTGTACACAGAATTACGTACGACATGAATTAGTTCTGCTTGTCAGTGTAATTACTTCATATTTTGTTTGTCGGTTTAATAGAACTTAATCCCAAAATATTTTGTTCTGTGAGAAAATTTAGTTTAACCGAAATTTTGCAATTAACACAAATAAAAAGAACCTTATCATTACATTTGTTTAGTAATAAGCTTCGCCTCTATTATATAATTATATATAATAACTGTGTATAAAGATACAGTAGATCTAATATGATATTAGATTAACTGTTAATTGCATTTTTGTGACGGCAGTGGTATGCACACTTGTTCGTGGTTACATAAAGTATGCACATACATATGTATATCATTGTTTCATTACTATGATTATTGTTTCACAATTATAGCATTCAAATAAATAGAAACATATAGTTGTGCCATATTTCAAATCAATGTCCTCACCCGCATTTGAAATCGGTAATTGTAGAGACGAAAGAAAACGCAGAATTTCGTAATTCATTCGGCCTAGCGGCATATGTGTTTTTCTAGCCATATTCGCACGCAATTCAATTAGTTTCATTGCCTTTAAAAACCGTACACGCAGAGGTATATTATACAAATGATACACTTCGCGGCCACAGTTGTTAATTATTGCTTTATAGAGCTAGGTCATGCAATGTAATCGGTTAATAAAAGTAATTCATTTTCCGGATCATTTACCTTACTCAGAAGTTATGGTAAAGTGAAGCGAAGTACCAATATGCCTTTTGTGGATGCGAATATGTGTATGTATGTGTAAGTACCTACTACATGCTCGTCACAGATATCGAACATGTTCTCTAATGTTTTAAGATGTTATCCTATTGTGCAAAAGAATAACAAAAATTCAATAATAAATTAATACTAATAATGGCTTCAAATGCGTACGATACTTATTATTGAAATATACACGTATGTCAACGTCAGAACGGAGAATTGCTTTGTGAATGGCAACCGCGCATTCGAGTCTCACTGACAACGAGAGATATCAAGCAAGGGTACGCAAGCATGTCCGCCCAATCACGTAATACTGCGTAATTTTTCTGTACTCTCAGATTACGGTAAAAAGTACAGTTTCTTATATTCATCTTGTGGCTGTTATGCGATGCAGGAGAACGAAAAAGTAATTCTAAGTAGGAAAATAAACAACGATTCTTATTAAATTACAGAAAGGAAAAGTAAACTCTACAACTATAAAAAATAAATTGAAATTCTAACAATGTTACTTTATGGAGGGTTCGAAAACACCCCCATCAGCGGCCAAACAATAGCCGAGCCTATCGTAAAACTCCCGCCTCACTGTCTCGAGTTTTCTAGGAGTTATTATCGCAAAAAATCTCAACAGTTCTACTTACAACTGTTGCCAGCTCGCTGTTGTTGTAAAACTGTAAAGATTTTGTTTGCCTTACCCGCCAAGAAAAAAATCGCAGGGATTGATTAGGAAAGGTGTTTTCCAAAAACTCCATTACTAATGTAGTGTTATGCGCGGACAACCGTCTTGCATAAACCAAATTGCATCAAAATCGGGGTTAAGTTGTCGGGCAGGGGGAATAATTTGCGTTCACAACAAATCCAAGTATTTCATTGCGTTCCAATTGCCGTCGACAACAAATGGTCCTATAATGTTATCACCGAAGATACTCACCCAAACGTTAAGTTTTTCGGGGTACTGAGTTCTTACATTACGGACCAGATGTTGATTTTCTGGAGACTAATATCGCACGACTGAGGGATTATGCTTGCCATGACGTGTCGGAAAACAGAATTTTTTAAAATAAAATATTTGTCTTCGTTAACCCTTTCCACCACGGACGAAACTCCAATCTTGCAAAATTGTCCTCGGGAAAAATCTTCTGGCGCTTTTGATCTTTATTACTTTTGTTTTTGTTGCGTTTCTCATCTTCCCGAGTTATTCTTCTAAACACAACTGTTAAGGACAGCATAAGAGACTTGTATGCGCAATTATATTAATTTAATTTTTAGTTTAGCGTAACGTAATTCATTTATTACAGATTTAGTTTATAAGTTTTGGAAAATCAATCTTTTTTGTAAACACTTATAATATTATAGGTACAGCGTTATTAGTTGGGATGATTCTCCCTTGTGAGTATTAAGAGTTTTTCCCCAAATCCCTTGCTATTGCTCATTAACGACACTATCTTTATGGTTACCATTGTTAGTGTAAATATTATTTGGTCGCATATTGTTCACAAGAAAGAGGCTTCCCACATTTAGTATAGAATAGAGCATTTACGTGTTCGTTGGTTCTTCACTTATATATATTTTATTACTTGTTTGTTGTTTTATCTCATAATTTCAACCACCGTAAGGTTTAATAACGCAAATACCTTTTAAAATGAGTATTGGAAATACAGATTATGACGTTGCAATTACTTATTGTAACACAGGGTTGACCGCAAATCGCGCATCCTGCTTTTTCGGATAAGTGGAAATGTTTATTTACTAAATATTGAAATAACTATGTACTCAAGGAGAGGCGTGTCAGATACAAATTCATCCCTCGGATTGGTTGAATATTGAGGAAACTTATAATTTTTCTCTTTCACTAAGTTTTCTTTCTAGAAAAATGCGAAAGCAAAATTTATTTTCAATTTGATCTTTACACAGTTAACTCACGAGTTTTAATTCGGCCCTTGAGGCAGTTAACTCTTAAAAGTTGCACGCGGAGTGACTCTTTAAGTATCTTAACTAAGTTCACCCTTTTTCACGTAATTATACAAAATATATTTGTTACTAAGTAAGGTACTTCAAGAAAAACAAGTGATTTTAATCCTTAATTGGAAATCCATAATTCCTTCAAACCAGGAGGAATTCGTACAACAACTGTCATAACTAATAGTTAATTAGTTAACTTAATAGTTGCTTTTTAAAAGGTTCATTTATACCCAATTCGCGGGATTGAAGAATTTCGAAATTAATGTTGTACTTCATCTAATTACGTACTTTAAGCACGAGTTATACTATAATGTTCCACAGATATTTTGCTTTGTAACGTATTTGAGCGTGTAGTAAAAGTAGGCGACATTCGTTAAGTCAAACGGATACGTTTTTATAACTCCCTAATCGCGTACACATAAGAAATAAGCTCCTATTAGCAACCGTAATAAATGAAATTACATTACGGCTTTGCAGCTGATTGTAACCAGATGTAAGTATGAACTGGGGATAATGTTATTGTATGTTCGAATATGCATTTTGGTACAGTTAGATATTCAAACATGGAGCTAGCTCATTTAAGCTTATGTAATTAAACTTAATATCTTTCTGATGAACGATTATAGTGTTGATAATATTCTTACAACTACTATAGAAAATGCACGCATATAATTGTTAATAGGACACTTTCAATAAAGACCTGTTATTTACTAAAGTTTTTTTTATTGTATCATCAATGCTGTATGAACGTACAATGGATATGTTCAATTTTCAAATAGCCAATGGTCTATTGTGACAGATAATAGACATAATTAGAAATAGATCTAATATGCATGAGCATGCTGAAAAAGAAATACAAACGCCAATGAGATTAAGCTTTCTCTCATTGATGTGCATAGCATGTTGGCCATCGATTATCCACGGACTGATTGCATCGAATGGATTCTATGTGTATTTGTTTATGAAAGTCATTCTAAATATTTATTTGCCATTATGCACGATATTAGGCAATATTTCATCGAGCAATTTGCAAGCTGTTTTCACTGCGAATGCCTTACGAATAAGCAGGCAGGATAATTTAAACGTGCTTATCTTTTTTCTAAATATCTCATTCTGTTATTTATTGTTATTTGCAGCTATTTGTGGTTATAATAGCTGCAAAAAGCGACGATTATTTGACTTCCATAGATGGTATGCAGTAATAGAGGAAATAGAAAATGGTTCTAGTGTTTCGAAATTTATTAAATTTTGTGTAAAAGGAAGGTCGTGAGAAAATAACTTGCTTAGGTTATTGTGCAAAGTGTTTTATTAAATTTTAATAACAAATAATGATAATGTAAAGAAAAGAAAACCAATTACCTCACAGATTAGATCTACTTTACTTTATTCAATCTGTTTGTAACATTATTTTAGTTATGAAGGCAAAGACGGTTTTGGAAAAAAAAAATTACATTCTCTTTTGGTTTACCTCTTGTTTTACCGTTCAAAATCTTATTATATCCTATATGCTGTTTAAACGCGTTCTAATGGTATCTTTAAGATCCTTTTTTGATATTGTCAGCGGCGGTTCGTGACTACTTTTAATTGGGAGGGCAGCAGTAGGCACAAACACTGAACATTTATTATTATTATTATCATTATTAAAAATAAATTAAATTTAAATGATGTTACAAAATTTTCATTTTCTTTATGTTTGGGTGGGTAGTGCCTACCCTGCTACTCCGACGTGCCGCCCCTGAATATTGTTTTAATGAACTAGGTAATGTTAACATACAACCACTTTATATACCAAATGCCCGATATGTGCATCAGTATGTGTGCAGGCGATGATATACAAAATTTATATCTTCGACGTGATTGATAATTAGTGTTCGGATATATTTGGTCAAGCACGTAAAAACACCTCCCACAAAATTCTCTTTTATTGTAGCACACTAGCGAGACGTCCTTATTACAGTTGCAGTCCATGGTTGGATAAATCAGCGAATGTTTTTGAAAAAATTAATGATCATTAATAGGGAGAAATTAATATGCTTTGAAACGTAATGGTACATTAGAGAAACAGCGTTACTATTTGTACAATCTTGTGCTAGTACAAGTCTATACCCCTTCCTGCTCACTAAATATAATCACAATAAATGGTCAAACAAAGGTTATATTCACAGTAATACACAAAGTAAACTTAAGCATATCGGCATTCATCATCAACTCTTTGCCGACAATCGTATCCCTGGTTCACTCCCGTACTGCTGCGTCTGCAGGTGAAAGAGGGCTGTGGAATTCCTCCTTCTTTCACGAATTTGAGTAGTAGTATTTAGGGTGTTCAATTTAGGCTATCTGCGTGTCCATTAGGCTTCGTCCATCTTCAGTGGTAGGTGTGGTGGTGATGGAATTCTGGATATGGATTGTGAAGGGTCTTCGGGCCTACATAGAGAGTGCGATGGGCTATTTGGCAGGGATGAAGATGACCGGGCAAATTTTTTTAAGTGGGCAATATTGAGTTTATCGATTTTTTCTCTTCCAAAAAGTGTTACTTCGTTTTCATGTCTGTCTATTACGTCATATTCTTTATTATCAAAGTTTGGCGTTAGTTGTATCGGGGTACGTTGTTCTTCGCAAGAACCTTATTTCCAGGTTTCATTTCTGTATTTGTAGCTGCTTTTCTCTATTTCTTCTTTCGTTAAGTCTCTATTATATACATTTTCATCCAATGTTTCTATGGATATGCCTTCTATGCATTCTATGAATTCTCCGATTCAGGAGATTTGCCAGTTGTCCCATGCGTTGTTACATTATACTTCATAAGGTAAGTCACTTTATAGTCAATAGTCAACTTATTGATAAGCAATTTGAAGTGTCTTTTTGAGGGACTTGTTGATGTTTTCAACTTCCCGGGGCCAGTTTGGAGAAGAGCTAGATGCCATTTGTGTCATAAAACGACTTTAATTTCTCGCTATTCATCTGCATTCATGGTTTCTGGCCAGCCAAGTGTACAGGAGACTTCTCGCAGAGCTCGTGTTACCGTTGATGAACTGGTACTTTTTGTAAACACCGCTTCGACGTGACCAGAGTAATAATTGATTATTCCTAACAAATACTCCTGATTTGGTTCTCCTGATATGTAGTCAAGTGCCAGGTATTGTCATGGTCCAGATGGCAGCTTTTATTTTACCATTGCCGATGGTCTATTCGGCTGTGCGACGAGCATACATTCATAGCATGTTTGTCATCTTCTCCATCTATATGGGGTCATCAGACTTTAGAGCGTGGGCGCCGCTTCATAACGGTTCCTCCTGGATAGCACTCGTGTGGTGGTTCCAATACTTGATCCAGAAGTTTAGTGGGGATGACTATTTTATTTTCTCTAAGGAGTATGCGACCCATAGAGGTTAGTTCTAAGCGGAAAAGAAAAAATGAAGTATTGTTAGTAATAGACCAGGTATTTTGGGAGAGATTATTGATGGCTTCGGCTATTTGAGTATTCCCTTCGCTTTCAGATATAACCTCAGTCATTGATAGTGCTTTTGAGATGGTTTCCTTGATAAATGTTTATATGTGTTATTCGTTAAGTTTACCGAAGGTCTCGTCTGGCTTCAGTTTGCGTAACCTTGAAAGTGGATCAGCAATATTTGACTTTTCCGATGCGTATTTTATCGTAAATTTAAAAACTTGTAGTCTCAGTAACCATCCTTTTAATTCTAGATGATGGTATGTACTGACCATATCTCGTCGTACCGCTCCACCGTAGATTGGTCGTGAAACATTCAAATGTAGGTAGCTAAGATAGCTTCGTTGAGTCTGCGCATGTCAATACAGATCCTTATGTCATTTTCTGGCTTGAACACTATAACCATCTGTGAAATGCATGCGCTGGGTTCCGTCACGCGTCCAATGATGTCCTTGATGAGATCTTCGTCTAATTTTGGTTCCAGCTTGGCTTCTACGGCAATGGGAGTTCTCCCGATTGATTGTTGTATGGGTTTTATTTCCGAGTCAATGGTAAGACTTATCTCGACATTTAGTATTTTCGGGAAATGTCTGATGTCTTCGATTTGGTTTATGTTCGGATATAGGCCAAGTTTTAGTATCCCTAGGCAGATCGGTGTTTGCTTCCCCAACGAAGATGTTGCACGATTTTTACCCACTATGAAGGATTCAATGCGTTCTTGTCCATTCTCTACACAGATTGGCGATACAAGTCAAAGCTAAGTATCTAAAGGGCTGTCAGAAGCAAAAGTTTTAATGGAGCTTATCATATTTTGTTGTACGCCCATCAGTATTGTCGCATTGTTCTCAGTCAATGTCTACCATTGTCGGCCATTAATAGTATTGCACAAAACTCTTGAATCTATCAGCATGTTAATTGATGTATCGCCGATTCTAACAAAGATCATGTCATCTCTCCGTGTTGCCTTGATTGGATGAGGTTGCCGACTTTGAAGTATTCATAGTTCAACACTAGCTGACTTCTACTGCATATATAAACCGACGCAATACAGGCCTATTGTGTACAATGTGTGATTGACCGTATCATAAACGCGGGAAAGGTCTAATAAGAACTGACAGGTGACTCTACCAGCATACACCTGAAAAATATCATCCGTTACTGCAGAATAAATTTACTTCTCGTCTTTTTACGCATATATTCATCCGATTAACATAGGTGTATTCACAGATCTCTCTAGCATATTGTATAGGTGATAACGTATTTTTTACGTTGGATGTATGTGTGTAGTGTGTACTGTAGTACTGTGTATTACCCGTCTCCATAATTCTGTTTTAGGGTTCCTTTGATTTGATAACAATTACAATAACTTAGGTGCAACTTACAGCATGTCGTAGGAACATTTAGTATACCTAAACATGTGTGTCCTATATAATAATATTCTTTCCATACATTAAAACGTAAAACTGCACCTTCGCTTAGCATATACATATGTAACATACACATGTACTACTGTGGGTATGTATGACCTAAGTGCATTTATGTGTGTACATACATTACGTAAAATATGGAAACTTATAATATACATGGATACCACAATTTTGTCGGCGTTTTTATCGAAGTAAATGTCCGCGGATTGTTTGTTCACCGTATACCAGATATAAATCGCCATTAAATCGAATGCAAAACATTATGCAATCAAAACTAATGGCGATTTGGAATGTGCCTACTCATACAGAACGGAACGTAATAAGACTTACGCCAGTACTCGCATTTCGTATCGCGGTATTCATTAACGCGTGTTGCCATTAATTATGGCCCGGGCGAAAAAATGAAATCTTAATAATGTAGATCGGTACAAGGTAAATATCTGCTCGGAAATGGTAATTGTCAATTAACAGGAATAGTTATGCAATGTATTCGGATTTTTGTTATCCTTGCTAGTCAGTGGAATTTGCAGGAATAATAGAAATGTTGGTGATAATTAGCTGTGAAAACCTTGAACCCTATGGAAATTGGAAAAAACTGTCATTAAGTACATATCTGAGGGATTTCAAGATTTAATTTTCATATACAATAAAATGTAAAATCTCCTTCACAAATTTATTACACAGTAACAACTGTTTCATCACATAGAGGCTTCGTCAGTAGCTTGAAGTACCAAGGAACCAAATAGCTAGTATTAGCTTCTTTCAATAATTGAATCACTTCGGCCTTTACTTGGTGAAGGTTCATTATCAATATCCAATAAAATGTTAAATCACCTTCAACCAACTCGCTATTTGGTTCTTTGGTACTTCAAATTACTGACGAAGCCACTATGTGGTGAAACAATAGTTACAGTGTAATAAATGTGTGCAGGAGATTTAAAATTTTATTGGATATTGCTAATGGACCTTCACCAAGTAAAG
This sequence comes from Osmoderma eremita, assembly GCA_031763485.1. Classification (NCBI taxonomy): domain Eukaryota; kingdom Metazoa; phylum Arthropoda; class Insecta; order Coleoptera; family Scarabaeidae; genus Osmoderma; species Osmoderma eremita. The sequence continues at coordinate 1,115,492 of JARFOC010000296.1, read as the reverse complement.
GCCGACGTAATTCAATTCTTGAATTTTCCCGGAAAAACTCTGACTGTTGCTGATTTTCTCTACTTTATAGTTGAAACCTTCATACATGCACGCCTTTTTAAAACACACTGTTCGGATTACTCCTCCCGCACAAAGTATTAATTAATTCGGGACGACACGTGTTTCGGGAATACTTGGATTCCCATCATCATATATCCGAATATCTTGTGAGGGAGGAGTAATCCGAACAGTGTGTTTACTGTGCTACCCCATGGTCCTTTCAATCTTCACTGATCACCACTTTTTTGTTGAGGACATTAATTATTACATTTTGGTTGCTATTATTTTGAAGTAAATTTATTGAAAATGTCCACGACCTAAACTAATCTTTTTCATATATGTACCTGCGAGTCTAGTTGACTACAGTTGAAAAATGAGCTCTTCTAGTTAAAAAAAAAGTTAAATTGAATGTTCTCAGTGAAAACAAAAGAAATGAACTAGATATATGAAAATTTATACAAAAATATATTGATTCTAGTTTCGGTGTCATTTTCTTCCAACTTGTTATTTGCTTTAACAATACAGAAATGAATTCAAACCTCTGATTTCTTTTCTGTACTTCTTCCTACATAAAAGCATTGTGTTCCCTTTATCTTCTACGACGTAGGCATACCGAATCCAACAAAATTTGAAAAATATATATCAATATTTAATTTCCGTATATATTCCTCCATCTCCCTACGCCATCATTGCCTCGGTCTTCACCATATTTTCTTTCCAGCCGCCCTGCATTCCATTACTATTCTTGGCGCTCTGTCCTCCGTTATCCGAGTTACATGTTCAAAAAATTTTAATCGTTGTATTTTCGCAATACTTGTTTTATCGGGTTGCTTATAGAGGTTTTCTAGTTTATTAGTTATCCTTCTTTGCCACGCACTATTCTTCTTCTCACTAAAGGATTTACTCAAACACTCAACGATTTCCTCTCACTGCTTAAGGGTCCATACTTTCTTACCGTTTTATATACTTATGACAACGTTAGGGAGACAAATATTGGACAAGTTAAGGAATAAAAAGCCACTGAATTCAAATTGACTAAACTTTTGCAATGATTTATTGCTCAATCGGAGTCATACTACTGCTTCCCAAAGATTTTAGCGAGTGCATTCAATAACTTTACCATGTGCAACGTTTCTGATTCCTTTATGTTCGCCTAGAGAATAGTGCAATCTCACCTTCCTGATGGTTTCGTCCTCATCTCGCTTAATCCACAATATAATCCACTTGACCTTGTCTATGAGATCATTATAACCAATTGGCATTTGATAGAACTGCACGCTAGTATCCCGAGAGATCGATTCCTTGATATCATCTCGTTCCTTTTCGACTCTTCAACCTTCGCTTTAATGATAAATTTTACAAACAAGTGTTTAGAACTCCAATAGGCAGCCCTTTGGGCCCGATATTAGCGTGGATGATCTTGGACCATTTGTTAAACCATTGTATCCCCCAACTCTCCCTTCAGCTTCGGTTCCTCTTCAAATATATAGACGATATTATTACCTCCATCCCTAAAGATGGGGGCATCTATTACTTTGGAAATTTTCAACAGTTTCAACCTTCACCTTCAGTTTACAACAGAAATGGAAAATTCTTGCTCCGTTCCTTTTTTTGGACACTAGAGCGATCAGAGCTGACCAATCTATTACTCTAGATTGGTACACGAAACCTACCTTTTTTGGTAGATACATTAATTTCCATTCAAGCCAATCGGTATGAAGATTAACACATTAACAGCTGCGGGAGATCGGATGCTAAGACTGTCACGTGCGTCCATCCACCGTGATAATTTATTCCATCTTCAGTCACTCTTTGCTAACAATTATTACCCTCCTTCTCTCGTGAAGAAGGTTTTATACAATGGCACACCGAGTACCATTAGAGTTGTACGTCAGAATTTGCAGGGAGGTGGTAGTATTTCCTGTCTGTGTTTTAGGCTCCTTGAAAATGTTGATTCTAGATTCTTAAAACTTGCAAGTTTCTCAAAAACATACTACTTTCCTTCATCAGCAGAAATGCCGGGATAGCGCAGTGGTAAGAGCGTTAGGCATCCGTCCTGGATGTTGATGGTTCGACTCTTAGTGCGGCAATCGATTTAAAAAAAATAAGTCGGTTGCAGCAGGTGATCGGTACCTTCAGTGCTATCCTTCAGTATCCTTCAGTGCTGGGGCAAAAATCGGAACTGCTCCCCTCTCACGGCGAGGAGACGCAGTAACAAGCCACACACACACAACATTACACACGGAGGAGGTAGCACAAAGGGCCCAATATGGGGGGCCCAAGTGCGTGCGGCCTACGGCCCCCTCCCCACCAGCAGACTTTATCCTTTTATCCTTCATCAGTAGTTATTTTTAGTTATGTTTAGTATTTCAATTCATAAATTTCGTTGTGCCTTGGTTTATTTCAAGACCCATCCGTCTCCTCAACATATGTATTGGTTTTGTTTATGGGAAAGTACTCGCGTTCCTCATAGTTTTTTCCAACACGATATTAAATAGTAAAACCGTGCGATAGTTCTCCTCTTGCTTTTACCCTGTACATTGTATTGTAGTGTAGTTTATACCATATTTACCACTATTTTGGCGCCTAGTTCTAGTGTTTGTATAACATTTTTTTCATTTAAACATAGTACTAAAGAAACTGATATGTTTCGGCATTATTTCAGATTGTGGCCATTCGTGTTATCGACAACGCGTACTGCGCATATCGCCTTATTGACAAAAAGCACCGAGCGGTATGTGATGTGGCTGGTGTTTTCGCTCAGTGAGCTTAACATATGTACTTACAACTACAGTATTGCATTACATAATATCCCGTTTTAATGTGCCTTACCATAATATTTTAATTACATTATATCTATACGTACATATATCCATACATAGAAATCTGTGTATCGAGTAGCTTGCAAAAAAGTAATCTAAGCCAGTGAGCCTTAAGGCAATTAAATTGAAGTGGGCTAGATAAATTGATATAAAAGCTTACGCAAAATCTGTAATTATATGTAGCAATTAGAATTCATTTGCTGGTATTTAATAGTCAGGCAAAAATATAATTATAGGTTCGCACACCACCACCAATGTATGCTTGACAGGTTCGTTTATAATTTGTCGGGTTCCAACTACACCTTAATATTTGCTTTAAAAGTTTAAATGTTGAATTGTGGATTTAAGCTTTTTATGAATTGATTTAGGAGTTGTTATGAATGATATCGGGGAAACGTAATGTATGCTTTGGTATGGACCAGTGAATGCTGAACTAAAATACAAAATAGGATACGGTGGCTTAAAATAGTAAAAAAATACCCTTACCACCTCGATGAGTGAAGAACTCCTG
>JARFOC010000296.1:1078450-1112020 GCA_031763485.1 Osmoderma eremita | reverse complement strand
TAAGTAATACTAATTCAAACCGAAATTATTAATAATCATTTTTTTATTATTGATTGGAAGCGAAGTCTCATCCTTATCATCCTAATAATGTTTGTAATAATACAAATAGCATCATAAGTTCCTATAGTGTTTTCTAAGATGCGAGCGGATTATATACACATGCAGCTATTTGCTCTCCCAGCACGGAAGCTCTTTTTCAAGATGAATTCAGAAGGAAAAGCATCTTTGGCATTCATAAAATTGACAGTCGATTGAATGAAGGAAAAAGCTTTTACGTGAATGACACTTCGAATGTGTTGTTTTGCACAATACGCCCTCATTGTGTCTGGGAGCGTTTTCCACTTTGCGTTTGGCGGTACCAAAAAAGGCATACAATAACGGAAAGTGTAGTCGCTGTGACATGCTCATCCTGTCTGTCTGTCTTCAATCCGATCACAACGGTGGTCCTTAATTTAATACGTGCACGGGCAGCTAGAAAGCCCGCCGAAAAGTACATAGATATACATATACATACATAGTGCGTATATGCATGCATATATATAGACACTTTTTGGACACCATAATAAATTAACTAGCGGATTTCACGCTTGATAAGTTGGACAGTAGTAATTGTCGTATTCGAATCATTCATCGATGATACTTCAAATTAATAAATGTGTGCAAGTAGAAAGTTTTATCTCGTCAATGTCCGACGTGCGTTATCGCTCGCGTTGGTTTAACCAAAGGCGCTTATTTACATATTGCGGTTGCACCGAAAGACAAAACGATATTTCAATAATACTGATCGACTCAAAAACGTCATACAATACATGTGTAGTTACTCTCCAATCATATTTCTTCCGTATCTAAGCCGCAAATTAGCATAGATTTATGCTAATATCACTTCCTGTTTGGATTTCTATGTTACGGTCACGGTTAAATTGTGTAATAAATAACATTTATAATAACATAGGAAATAATCGTTTAATCTAAATATCCCGATCAGCATCTAGGAGGAATGTTTGAACCTTTGATGTACTACACCGCTGATATTTTCAGTATTTATTGTTGACTTGAAAAAATATCTAGAAGATTTTCATGTTATACAGGAGGGCACAATTGTATCAGATCGGCTGATATTCAGCTGCTTTAGCTCTAAAAAAGCCTTAATCGATGCCTTTGAAGTCTTCATTTCATAAAAATGCTTCGTAAAATGCGGATTAATTCAAGTGTGTGTTTATAACTGGGCCAATTTTACAAAATACCAGGGGCTCCAATCAAAGTAAGCGTAGAAGCAATGCTACAGGCGCAGATAGGAGACTATCCAGCAGGATTCAGAAAGGACAGGGGAACAACAGACCAAATCTTTATGTCGAAAGAAGTTTTTAACAACCTGCCATGAGTACAAGATCCCGACTATGATATTGTTTGTAGAATTCGAGAAACCGTACGATACTGTTAGGAGATCCAAGCTGTTGGAAATAATGGAAAATTTTGACATACCTCCGAAGCTAGCGAGACTAATAAATATGACATTAAGAAAAACTGGGAGCAATGCAAGGGTCAACGGAAAATGCCACAGATGAGTTTGAGATTAAAGCAAGACTTAGACAAGGGGACCCTTTGTCAACCCTATTATTTAATATGGTACTGGATGACATTGTCAGAGAAAGTCAGATGAACAGGGAGGGGCATATCATGTAAAGAAGCCATAAAATAGTAAGTTACGCGAACGACGTGGCCATAATAACGAGAAATGAAAAAGAACTGTGGGAAATAGTAACAAGGATGGTGCATACAGCACATAAGATAGGCCTACAAGTAAATGAAAAGAAGAGCAACAAGTGATAAGAATAGGGAAACACACAAGAGCACAGTTGTAAATAGACATACACTTAGGGAAAATGATGTTTGTGGAAGTCGACGAATTTAGTTACCTTGGAGCAAGGATAACAAGCAGATGTGACGAAGCAATAGGAATTGAAGCAAGAATGAGCAAGGCAAACAAGTGTGTCGGAGCTATGGATCACCTGATCAGGTCAAAGCTGCTATCAACGGATACAAAACTATGGATATACAAGACGATACTAAGGTTCACAGCGCTGTATGGTTGCGAAACGTGGGTGCTGAATACTTGCACATAAAAGGTATTATTGAGATGGAAAGGAAAAATTATAAGGAGAATAGTGGGAGGAAAGAAAATAGAAGAAGGATATAGTAGACGAACAAATATTGAACTATACGATATCTACAAAGAACGTAAAATTGACGTGATGCAGTGACGGGGTTACATGGAGAGAGTGTCGGAACATAGAAAAATAAAAGAAATAGCCTGGAAAGTCCCAGAATACAAGAAAAAAAGAGGAAGACAAAGTAAAATATGGAGAGAAGCAGTGCTAGCAGATTTAAGAGGCAAAGACATAAAGAACTGGAGGGAAAACGCGAAGAGCAGAAAATTATGAAAGAGAATCACAAAGCTATAGGCCTAAAAGCCTGTTAAAAGCTATATTAGTATTAGTGTGTTTTACTTATTATTCCAGTTATCAGCAAAGTTTTCTGTGGCTAGGAAGTGAGTATGATTTTCAATTTCTGCCATTTAAACTTTTTAAATATTTTTACAGTTACGTTAGAGAGTTGGACAAATGATGAAATCTTCGCGTATATATAAATGTGATGTTTGGACTCGAAGGAGGAACGCTGTCTGAAATTATCTTAGCAAAAAAACATTTCATTCGTTTCGCAATTGTTAAGTTAATACTTCCCTAACTGCAGCATTAAATACCAGATTCAAATAACGCTTGACTAAACAAATGCGAAATATTAAATTTATTTTTTAAACCTTGCATTGCCGCCATCATAGTAATGAACAGAATGTTTGAGAGCAATAGTACGTATTTAAAAACCAAATGAAAACACGGCGAAATAAATTGGTAAATAACGAAAATTAGGTACCTAATCGTTTTCCTAGAAAGGGGAATCGAATGATTGTAACGGTCGCTAGTTAAGATAAGCGCCAATAATACCGATCTGAAACGGTTGTATACATTGTTCGTGCAGTCGCACGCAGTTACGTAAACCAATGCGCGGTCCATAATAAACCAATTCAGACAGCTTATAAATCGTTGAAAAGCGATTTTTACAGCAAAAGAGAGAGAAAGACCTGTTTCCTATTCGGAGCGTGTTGGCGCAATGCGTAGTGATTTTTTTTGTATCTGTAGTTGCCGGTTTCGAAGTATTTAGAACGCCCGCTACTAAAGCAGCTGCATTAAACGAGATACTTTATGGCGATTTAATTTTTCGACGAGGGTCGTCAGGTAGTGGCGACCCTCGCCTAGTGAATGGGAAATGGGTACTTTTCTTAATACGACTTATGTAATTCATTCTTAAGTAACAAGTTGTGTATACGGCAGGGTCTATATGTAAGTGGTAAAATCAGTTTGTAGGGACCTATTAAATAACATTAAGCCGTAACTGAATTTAATTAATTGAATGGCGATTTATAGTATACAACGTTAAAGAAAGGATAAGTATACTACAGGAGAAAATTATGAGTACACAACTAATTAACAAATTTTCTAGAAATTCCTTTAGTAGGCATTAAATTTGTTTTACGAAACTAAACAATGTGTTCCTTCTTAGAAAACTTGAAACGCAAGTCCTGTTTCTTAAAATTACGCTGGCGTAACAAATATAAATCTAATTTCTTGAAACCATACTTTAGCGTCGATTTACATATATATATATATTTACATATTTGTGACAAAACTTAATTCTCAGACTTAATGAGCTTAAGAAAACCAAATTTTATTAGTTACAAGCTCGGTATAGTGCGTTCACACATAATTCATCAGTATTAGTCTATCCAATTAAAGTGTCACAATTTAATCAACAATTTAATTGTAGTAGCACAGATATCTGTATCCTTACCAAAAATTAAAAACAGTGTTATAGAAAGGAGATTTTTCCATAAAAATTAAAACCACAAAAGAATCCTGCCACAACGGTAAACTTGGAACGATGTGTACCTACGTATTTTGATAATTATGTTGCCACTGGCTTAGTTCAGGTGTATTCCTAAAGGTGAAAAAAATTATGGTAAAAGGGATACAATGAGTTCGATAATCTAAAATTGTTTTAAGGGTGTATTATGCTTTTGTATTTTTCTGACTTAAATAAGATAGAAAGCATAAATTCTGTTTTGACAAGGGTTCTGATTGTCAGACTTCCAAGCAATTGAAAAGTGATGTTGGAACTAAGATGTGTTACAATGCAGAATATGTATGTATAATAGGAAAAACTGGGAAAATTCCAAATTTCATAAATGAATGGTAAGGACCAACAATCGAAATTATGAATTTTAATAAATTTTGCTTAAGCGTCTTTTAATTAAAACTATTCAGTTATAGAAATTGGAATTTGCATTGCAAACATGAGAGGTTTCTTTGGTGATAAGATAGTTTGTAAGATTTGTAAGATAATTGGAAATGAAATCAGAATTCACTAAACGCTAAAACAATCTGTAGCCTTTAACAGAGCTATCATTTTCTTCATTCATATAGGCAATGTAATTCTTTTTGTGGAGGGATCCCTACTTTATGTGTTTGGTTCCCACAAAAGTGGAAAAAAATATGTAGACTAAACAAAAACTACAAGGGATGAGATGTCTGACAGAGACTTTTATTTAAGAATAAAAGTCTTATTCATTTTGTTTTTGGAATGAAGCTATTAAATATATATTCTTATAATATTTTTTTTATATACATAATAATAATAATGTATTTCCTTCCTTCCAAATACAGTGATGTTCGTTAAAATAGCAGTGCTGCATGAAAGTGTCATAATTGAATTGGTACATAAGCGATGTCAATGAAATACGTTGTATCTACTTTGAAATGCATAAGTATTGCCATGTGTAGAGAAACAATCAGGTATTCGAGGAATTCCCCAATTATATGGAGCTATGTGGGAATTGCAGGTGTTCATCAAAATAGCAATATTGCGCAGATTCGTTGAACACTCATGTTATATAGGTGATATATACAATTTGGATTTAGACACAGTCGTAACTTGTAGTAACACATTAATATATTCATTTAGATCGTTAAATATAAACCGTTCCCGACACTATAATAGGCCGACCTAACAGTGTACCCAAGAAAAGAGGACAGTTATTTTATTTTCAACCTCATTCAAAGAGGAAAAACATACAAATTTATGCAAGAATCCCTTGGATGGTCAGCTAAGATGATATTAAATGCGAAAAAATGGAGAGAACGCAAAGAAAATCGTGGTGGTAAAAAACTATATTTCGAGAAGATAGAAACATCCTCAGGCTGTCGTCCAGCCAAATTAAACGGAAACTCAGTCTCGCTATAAGTACTTCAACTGTTAGAAAGAGCCCTTTAGAAGCAAATTTACAGGCTAGAAGGCCGAGAAACGTGTCTTTGTTAAATAGAAGACAAGTAAAAAACAGATTGGCTTTTGCATGTCTATATGCATTTTGAGATTCAACGAAATGGCGTAAAATACTATGGAGCGATGAATCTAAGATTGCTTTGTTTGACGCTCGCGGATCCCAGCAACATGTTAGAAGACCTCTATCATCGGAATTTAATCCTAAAGTACACAAAAGAAACTATTAAGCACTGGGGCTTCTCAAAACTATGGTTTGGGAGTACTTTTTCTGGTATGGTGTTGGACCACTGTACAAAATTGACAGCATTTTGGACGGTGGCGGCTATGTTAGTATAATGCAACACTACGCCGAAGAAGAAATGCCGTCACGATGGGCTTATATGCAGGATAACGATCCTAAACACACTTCTCGCAAGGCTAAAAAGTGGTTTACGGACAATAACATCACATTATTGGTCTGGTATACACATTATGTCATGTGTATACCAGCCTAAATAAAACGCAAGCGATAAAATTTGCAATGAGGGAAAGAAGAAGAAACCAGGCCATGTTCAAAGTACAAACTACTATCGTTGATCTTCATTAAAGATATAATGTAGAAACGAGAGAGTGCCTATCATTATTTAAAACTTAATTTAAATATTCTGTGTGTGATTCAAAAATTAAATGTAAGATTATTAAGTATACTAAACAAATTCAATTAAAGAAAACAGTGAACAAATACATGAAAAAAATAATTATAAAATATGCATGAGTATGGGAAGGTCTGCAAAATAGGTAGTGAGTTATAAAAAAAGGGAAAATCAAAATAAAAAAATAAAAACAGAGCATTATCATAGTAAAAAGTAGTGTCGTATAAGCCTTAGTACGAGATTCTAGTAATTTACAGGAGAACACATATACCAATTTAATAATATACACATATTCACAAATTAAATCTTATTGTTAGTTTACAAAAGCGGCAGTCTACAATCAAATAATATAAACAGACTTCGAAAGCAAGCAGCTGAATTATAACGGTTTTCTATTTCAATGTTACACAGGGGCAGTGGACTTCAAGTGCGAACGCCATATCGCAAATTCATATTGTGCTACATTGCAATACGCCATTGTTAAAAATCCAGTCAATTTTTCTTTAACTTTAGCAGCATGACGAAAGTTTTATAAATATTAGCCTAACCTTGTTTCAGTGCGTCACTAATAATGATAGGGCCACAATTATATAAGGATGTCCTTGAAATAACGGAACTATAACACGAAGTCACAATTACAACTTATTGATATGGTATAGTAAAGTAAACGCACATTTCCCACAATAAACATTCTAAATCACTAAAGGTCATAAAATCGGATTTTAAAAACAAATGCAAATTAACAGGTAACCTTGTAGAAATAGGTGATATATTTAGAACATATACATATGACAGAACATATATAATATAATTAGCGGTGAGCTGTGAATAAATGTGTACTTAATTATGCGAAAAATTTACATCCGCAAAAATAATAATACATTGGTACTATTACTCTTATTTATTACGTTCCAATGAACGTAGTATTCGCTGTAGAAAATTCAAAGTTTGTCATTTTGAACAGATTTTCTTTGTAAACGTATTTAGCATAATAACATTATTATTTGCAAAATTTCTAAAGGAAATCTATAAATCTATTACATTCGTCTAAAAAGGGTTGGACGATATGTTGAGTGCTTTCATGCTGTTTTAGCGATACAAAAGTATGTTATCATTCTCTATATATTATTTGCAACATTTATAAGTAATAGCATTAACCAATTCATGTTTATTATTGCCCAAAAAACGGGTTCGCCCGTTATTGGCGTTGTTGAGATTGGTTTTCCTTTTAGGGATTGTATTCGGTATTTAGATTAAATTCTATGAGATTGTCACTGCATTTTAGTTTAAGTTAATATTTCAATGACAAACACACTGATTACACCTTCCACACAAAATACTAAATAATTCGGGACACGTGTTTCGGAATACGTGGATTCCCATCGCCAAACCGTATAACCGAATGTCAGTTGGTTAATTGGGGAATTCTTCGGCATTTCTCCAACCCAGCCCATTTCCTCATATCTGCTTTTTATTCTCTTTTTTCTTGTTTTCACATGTTCACGACTGTTTTTAGCCAAAGTAGTTGACATTCTGGATATGTGGCCGAACCATTTTAAAACGTTTTCATTTTTTGTTTCGTCACAGGTTTCACACCTACTTTCCCGCCTTACCGATAAATCTACTCCGCGATTTTTCTTAATATTTCCATTTCACTTGTTTGGATTCTTTTTCTTTGTTGATTGTTCAATGTCCATAGGTCAGACCCAAACGTTGAAATTGTAACAAACAGAGCATTAACAATTAATTTGAACTTATTGAGTTCCTTTTTTATTGCGTAAATACTTGTTTATTTAGTATAAAATAAAGTCTTGCTAATCCAAGACTTTATGTCCTTTAATCCAATTCTCTTTTCATTTTTCCCTCGTCTGTAATTATTGCTCCCACGTATTTAAATTATTTAATTTGTCCTAGTTGTTGATTTTTTTAATATAAGATTAATATATTATATTAAATAATTAATATAGGATTTCAATTATTAACTCACTTTCAATTCCAAAAATTTCCTATAGAAGACATAAAAGTTTCTAATGAATTAATGTTTATGTTGGAAGTCAGTAGTAGTTAATTTTAGGAGTAGAGTCCTCTGGACATCCTTCTGATACCTGAAATCCTAACTCACCTAGTAAGTAGTGCACCAGGCCTTATTTATTAAGAACATACGGACAATAACTTCTCATTAAATATAGGCAATTATCCCGAAAATTTATAATGTCCTAGGCTGTAACGTAATATCGGAAAAATACAGTAACGAGAGTAAACAAAGCTTTTGCAGTCGCGGTTACGGTAACAATGCACATTACCATACAATACGACCTTCATAAGAACGCCGACAGGTCCCGTAACGCTGCTGCATTTTATGGTTATGTGCATGCAAACACACACACACACACACTCGTGCATAACTACTACACACATGTTAATACGTGTGCATGCATACCGGCGGCTGAAGTTATTTCTTTTTTAGCCAATTTATCCGGTGTAGAGAACAGCTTATGTAACAGTGAAGTGAACTCATTCATTAAATCAAGGCTGTTTCACTATCGTTCACCGATATGTTCCTGCATATCTCTTTCGTTTTGTACGTAACCAACGCCTTCTTGCTTTATACATACATATGTAAGTACATATGTAAGTACATACATATGTAAGTACATATGTATCTGCACGGTTAGTTTTGGGAACTGTATTACCAGATTATACGGTGTTATCTCCGTTGTTAAAAATACCTATTGCTATCTTTTATGTTTGGGTTAATAAAGGTATCACCATTTAGTACCACTAAAATAAAAATAAAATATCATCTAAGTTCCCATCCTTACTAGAACTTACAAACGAGAAAAGTTTTATATGTATTTGTTTCATAATCATGTTAGTATTAATAGCAATGTTAATGGTAAGGTTGGTTGTAGTCAGAATGGGTTCATTTTCCCGCTTTATTTTATAATCTATATCTTTATTTGAACCACCACAATAACAAAATATAAGAAAGATAAGATAGATAAATAAATAAAGATATAAAGGAAGATGGTAGGAATCCGAAGGCGATGTTCAGTCTAATCCGTACTGAGGGATTGCTGATCTACCACATCATCTTGCACATGAACAGTATCATAATTGATGTACACATAATATAATTGGTGAACCTTGCGGTTGCGTTAGTTTCTTTTTGAACCTTACGGTTGCGTTAATGACTTTTTGAACTTACGGTTGCGTTAATTACGAAACAAAACGGTGTAGTTAATTTTATACTTTATTAGCGTATGTGCTTTCTTATTACAATCACTCTAACCTCTGTTGTGTAATGTCTCGTTTTTTAGCGTCCCTTATTAGGCGGGTGAATTTAACCGCGCCAAATTTGAAATGAACTAAATACATTTAGATTGACTAAACTAAGACGTAACTATAATCATTACTAACTAGCGCAACAAAAGCTACAAAAGCACACAAAAGAAACACAGAAATACAATAATCACTCCAAGTTACAACTAACAACCACCACTCTGAATCATCTGCAACCGTCTACACATATTATTCCTAAAACTTTCAATTGACTTCGTCTTAAAGCATTTGTCCACAATATTGTACTCTTTAAGAACATTATAAGAAAATCCTCTTTCAAAGAATGCCGTCTTATGAATCGGTGGAGTAAGGAGGCCTTTATATCAAACACTCAAATTGTGAACATCAGATCAAAAAGTAATCTTTGAATACAGGTACTGGGGTGTTTTATTCACTAGAATCTTATGGTTGACGTAGGCTACACTGTGCCTACGTCAATTTTCCATGTTCAACCAATTAAGAATTCTCAATTTAGGTGACACATGTTCATATCGTCCCCAGCCATATATTAACCTGATACAACGATTCTGCATTGATTGTATTACTCGTGAAGTTGCTGCATTAATACAATGGTGATAGACAACATATGTGTAATTAAACAATGAAAGCACCAGTGACTGACTTAATAAAATTTTAGTTTTCGTATTAAGGAATGACTTCGCATTGTACAACAACTCAACACCGGAAATATCGTGCGCACGACAGCACCCGTATGCTCCTTGAATCTGAGGTTACAATCGAGCTGCAACGCACGATTCCTTTTGTTATCAACGATAGGTATTGCTTGATTACCAATCTTTATTTTAAGCCGATTAATAATTGTTTGGCTATGTTTTGGCCTACTAAATACGATAGCGGACGACATCTCCGGATTTATTTTTAAGCAATGTGATTCAGCAATCAGAGCTAAGGAGGCGAGATCCTAATTGATATTCCCGGACGCTTCATGAACGTCTCTTAATTGGAACGAATGATAAATCTGCGTGTCGTCCACGTAACTATGTAATTTACAAAATTTAACTGAAGAATATATATTCGACGTGTATAGTGTAAAAAGGATCAATCCCAAGACAGAATCCTGGGGTACCCCGCAGACAACACCTCGCAATCACTTTGATCATGTTGCAGGTTTACATATTGAGAGGGACCAGCGAGGTAACTCGCAACCATGCTGCCGGTCCAAATCCAAGGTACTGCAACACCTCGCACATAATTTGGTGGTTAATTCTATCAAAAGCTCTGGAAAAATCCAATAGCACGAACGCAGTACTCATGGCGGAATCACCAGCTAGTATGGCTAGTATGCTAGTATGGTGATTCCAGCAATAAACCATGCGCCGATAATGGCTTTTTTAGGGTTAACTGTTTTGATGTTTCTTATGTTCCGTCATAGTTAAGCCGTTCCTGGAATCACAACAACATACGCAGTCCTTCTGGCGGGACGGACAGTCCATGCACTGCCCAAGCTAGATGAAGTGTACTGCATTACTGGCCCTATTGCATTTGTCTCGGTGGCTTGTGTGTTTGTGATAATGCCATTTTTACGGTTACTCACTTACTTCCTGAAACGGAAATATGTTTACTTACCACTTTAGGATTATGTGATGAACTGTAAAACTGCAACAGCATTGCATCCGGGCCATCACCAGCAGGGTGACTATCAATCAAGTAATTATTAATATCATTCGCATTATTAAAATGTACAGGCAGCAACCCGCACCTCTACGCAACAACACCCAAATCCCTAACTGCACTCCAAATCACCTTTTTATTACTGGAAGAAAATTTCCTTCTGTTCGCTGCGACAAGTAGTTACAAAATTGCGCAAATCTATGTAGTGAATCCAGACAACCCGCTCACTTTAAACTTTTTATAGGCATCATCTCGAAGTTTAAGTAATAATTTCAAAGCATCTATTAACCACGGGGTACCCTTACGACTATAACTTACTTTCTCAGGAGCAAAGAAATTAAAAATATCGAGAATAAAAAAAGTTAATATATCGACCTTGTGATCTACGCATTCGGTTTCATATTTCGAACCTACCTGTAACATCTCGAACATTTCCCGAAAATGCTCATAATGGAAGCACGAAAAATCTCTGTAAGTTTTAACTACCGATTCCACGCTCGGCATCAATAAGCCCAATGGACAAAACACTGCATCATGATCATATTATGTGTGGGTATAACGCCGCTTGATGTAATGTTAGGAAACCCATGACACAATACCAAGTCCAACATAAGAGTTATAAGAGCTATAAGAGTTTCAAATTGTTGCGGAATCGAACATGACCTCAATTATAGTTTTAGGTTAAAGGAGTTTTTACCTACTAAAGTCAAAATCAGCAGAAGTTCTATTGGTAGTTCTACATAATTCTAATATGATTTCAATAATATGGTTCTACTATGATTCTAATAATTAATTTTGCTTTATATTTTATTTATTTATTATTATGTTGTTATTTTTCCAAATTTAAAAGTAAGTTTGATAGCTATTCATGATTGTAAACTATTTATTCAATTTAATTTGAGAAATAGTTATTAACAATCTTTTGTTTTTACATTATACTACATTCTTAATAAAATAATATTTCTAATTTTATTCTAGGGCTTTATAGGGCGAAATTGGACTGATCAATAAAATCCTTTCCTATTTGTTGGTTTCTTATTTACTCGAACATGATTTATTGATTTATTCAAATATGATAATCCGTTAACTAATGCAGTAGTCATACATTAATAAGAATAAACGTGGGCGCTAGTAGAGCTCGTTATAGATATTTCCATGTTTGTTTTCTTATGTTGCAATTTTTAAAAGTCTTGTATGTGAGACAATTAATAGCATATTACGCATATTACGCTTTACTAGAAAAAAAACTACTGTAGCTCATAATTTATCGATCATTACATCAGCCAAAGAACAACTCTCCAAATTTGCGCCTTGCATAAAAACATGTTAACATTACAAGAACCCACATCCATATAAAAGTATAAACGGAACAGTAGTGTTACTTACTAATAATTTGTGGGCATACACCATGAACATTTTGCATAACATACGATTGGTATTAGTACACAAATATATATTTTTTAAGTTCTCGGTATGGTATGCATAATATTACGGTTTTAGAATGAATTGGGGATTTCTTTTAATTGCTCAGTGGAACACGCACCCACCTATATTTCACAGCACGTATTTGTTGCAGAAACGTTGACGACCCAAGCTAACTTATATGCGGTGTAGTAACGATCTTAGTTAGCCCATATAAAGAAAAGTGAAGGCAGGTCATGGATATGAAAATGCTTGTTTGTGGAGAATTAAGAATCCATAATATCGCAGTTTGTGCCTCTGAAATGGCTTATCGTATTAAGGTTAACAAACTAATAAATCCTCTTGTGCAATGCTTGCAAGGTATACGTATCTTAAATTGTTTAAGTTACTTTCATATGTATGTTATAGCTACCCGCGTTTTCTAAAGCACAGTTCAATATAATAATAATTTAAGTATACACTACCGTTCATTAGTTTAATCACAACAAACTAATTTTTTTATCTAACCATAAAATAAATGGACGAGTTCGGTGCTGCCCTCTTGTACTTCTATCTGGGTGAATCTGTAGGAGATACCGTTGCACCGTCTTGCAATGACTTAATTGAATATGTTGACATAACCTTAGTTTGAGCTCTGGAAAGTACATTTTAATTGGGATAATTTTGCTGGAGTAGGCTACATTTAGGTTGCAGCCTCACTAGTAAACGAATACGCGTTCGATATTGAAAATATGTTATAAATGTAGCAAGGCATTCTTCCCACCCGCAACGCAACTTAACGCTCAAAAAAATTCGGTTACCGCTGGGTAACCGCTTAACCGGTTCTCCAACGGTTACCAAAATAACTGTTTAGAGAACAAATGATCTTTACACCTTCAACCCTCTATTCGTAGGGGTGTCAACTCTAAGATTTTCAAATTGCACTGGAGGTTGAGTCACACCTCAAACTAAAAACAATACAATAATGTATACATTTTTCAAAATCAACCATTTCGTTTTTGAGAAATTATTGGCTTTTTATAAAGCTTAGTTTTTTTTTCTTTAGTCCTCTTAATCCACCACATACTAAAAAAACTTAAAACACAGCCGTTGTTTTATTTTTAATGAATGCTATGCGCTATGGAAAATGAATAAAAATTTGGATATTCCGTACGTTGGTGGTTAAACGAACGTACCACTGTACCTTTTGTGTAGGTTCTGTATTGGGTATATGGTCCTTTACGCAACCATTGAAACCGAAAAGAAGTTTACATGGCACAATATGCTATCTTTGTTGTTTCGTTCTCACTGCCCTTTTAGTGTACCGAATATCGTTGTGGAGTATACCACAAAGTAACTATGTTACCTTTTCTGTGATATATGTGCATTATGAAGAGAAGACAAGTTTGCGCTCTTCTTAGGTAAGGTAATTAACAGTATGTTCACTGAGATTGCGTAGGTACACGTTTTCAATTTCTGTTGTTATCACCGCAAAAGGTGATTATTTTGTTGAAAACTTAAACAAAATTATTTTTAAACATACATATAAAATACATCGTTACTATATAAGGTTTGTATTATATAAATAAATGCGTGTATCTGAATTCCTCTATTTTTTTTATAAAAAAAATGAAGTATATAAAAAATATATTTAAAAAAATATATAAATATACCTCTGAGATCACACAACACGTCTGATTGTAAATATATTTTTATATACTTCATTTTTTGAAAGTACGTGCCATCTATTGGCAGAAATTTTCTTTCTTTACTTTTTTTATGATTAAAATTGTTGATTGGTGTGATTTAACTTATGGACGTTAATCTATATTTTAGAAAACGATCTAAACACACACACTCATTTATATTACACACAGTCGTGATCAGTATTGTTCAGAAACGAGGTATTCGACTTGAAAATACCGCTACCCCAGTACAGAGCAGGTATTATTCCATGTAGATGTAATCATGGATTATATAATGCGATCAAGGTAATTAACCGAGGCACATTGGAAACTAACCTTGATCTTAAACGTACCTACAAATAGTATAATTTGAACATATATGTAACTGTTTTTATTTCTAGTCTTCTATAAGTTATAATGTGAACGCAATATACAATATGCAGAAATTAAGTAAATTATAACGGAAATTCTATAGTACAAAGATTATAAAACAAAGTGTACGGTTTTTAAGCCGTTAATCCTGATACATTATAATGCGAGATTATGTGTTTATGTGGAAGAGTAACTATAAATATAGGTTTGGAAGGTAGTTGTTACTAGCATACTAATATAGAACGTACCCTAAGTTTTTATTGCGTGACATTTATTCGTAGAACTCCCAATGGATAATTTCTATGGAGAAAAATATCAATATTCCATTAGTGTGGAAGATAACACGAGAAAACTCATTCATTTGATCCTTATTAACAAAAAGGACAAGGTCGTATATCGACCGAAAATTCGGGCGTGGCTATCTATTGTCAAATGTCACCGAGACAACCACACCTGGACCAATGCATTTGCATTCGTTTGAATTCACTTATACTCAAACAGATTTAAGCGCTGAATCTTGCTATTATACTTTTTCATCACATCATCAGTTATAGATATATATGTTGTTACATACATTGAATGTAACGGGTCGGGAATTTCTGCTTAGCGTACCGCGAAAGCTTGTAACGGAAATACTAAACATCATTCAATACGCTGTCTGGAATATTAACACGTCAAGTGATTTTCACGTTCCATACCAATAGATATCTAGATAGCTCGGATTTAACATTCCTTGAACATAACTTACTTCTTGTAGCCGTTGAAAGATGTATAACTAAATTGCTAACATTACTTGACACGTATTTACACCTACCTGTTTCCTGCCGTAATTACTCATAATATACTTACGAGGTGTGTAAATTAAGTAATGAAACTGATATTTTTTAATATTTTTATTTGAATATAATTACAATTAAACGTTGTCTCCCTCAAAACAACTCCCTTGGGAAGCCAGACACCGTTCGAGACAGTTCTTCCATTCCTCATAGCAGTGCTGGAACTCAGATATTTGAATCGCCTTTAGCTGGTCGGTTACAGCCCTTTGAATGTCTTCGAGTGTCTCAAAACGATGTCCCTTCAGATAAATTTTCAATCTTGGGAAGAGGAAAAAGTCACAAGGACTCAGCTCGGGTGAATAAGGATGCTGAGAAGCCACAGAAATATCTTTACTGGCCAAAAACCGTTATGTCACAAGGCGAATTGTCATGATGCGGGATCCAATCGTCCTTGATGTTTGGTCTCACACGCATGACCCCTCTTCGGAGACTTTCTAGAACCTCTCGGTAAAAACGTTGATTGGGTAACTGTCTGACCTTGAGGCACGAACTCTTTGTGAATAATTCCCTGGCTATCAAAGAAACAAATCAGCATGCTCTTGATCTTTGATTTGCTCATTCTTATTTTCTTGGACTTTGAAGGGCATGAAGTGTGCCATTCCATGCTCTGGCGTTTAGTTTCCGGGTCATACTCGAACACCCAACTCTCATCACCAGCAGTGACACGTTCCAAAAAAATTATTATTTTCAATCGATTCCAAAAAGTCAAGGCACCTTTCTCTCCTGATGTCCTTTTGCTCCTGCGAAAGGTTTTTTGGAAGTATTTTCGAGCAGATCTTTCTCATTCCCTATTCATTGGTCAAAACTTGATGAACGATTGTGTGAGACAAACTCAACTGTTCCCCCATAATTCTGACCGTCAACCGACTATCTGAACGCATAAGATCGCGGATTTTGTCGACATTGCTATCGATTCTTGCAGTTGAAGGCCTTCCGCTGCGTGGCTCATCTCCCATCGACTCTCTTCATTCTGAAAAGCCGTTCAACCATCGAAAAACCTGGGCTTTTGACAAGACACTGTCTCCATAGGCATACTGAAGTTTTGCAAAAGTTTCTGTTGCACTTTGTCCAAGTCTGAAGCAAAACCTGGTAGCACACCGTTGCTCGAAATTAATGTCTTTCATTTGTAGAACGCACTACGAAAACCGGGTTCACGGAAAATACGACAACGGACAACCAAATTACTTGATCGAGCTCAAACTTGCACTCAACGCGTATTACAATGTCCACTTGTCGCCCCTCCATGTCCCGAGCTTTTCGGGTTGCCATATCAAACGCTACGTTGTCAATCTCACTACTCAATTTACACACCTCGTAGATCATTTGACATCTTCATCTATTGCAACTACTAAATTTCAATAATCATTTCATTTTTGTGAATAACAAAGATTTAATTCAAAAATATCTGACTGGACTGACTGGTTTGTGATTCCGTTGATTTTCTAATTCCTTAAATTGCTGAAATATAACAGTAGTAATTCACATTTAAGTGCCAAGTAGTGCGTTAAGAAATACATTTAGCGCACGCTATAAACAGGAATCCGCTTCGAATCAGTAACGATCGTACTATTACTTGTTACCGTTATAACGATATTAGAAAACGACAAGGTCGTTTCGAACGATGCACGCTGCGCGTTAGCCAATAAGAAAAAAACGCTACTTCGTTGATTTCCTATGTTGTTACAGATTTACAGTGAAATGTATCTGTGTAAATGAATAAATCATTAGACAATCGGGGTAGCAGAAAGGCATTTATTTGACTCTTATTAGGTTCTAATTTGTGTCGATGAAATCAAAATGAGATTTATACCTTCCTGTTTGTTTAAATTTACATTTTTAATGATGTTACGTAAATTAAGATGACAAGATATGATATGGATGAAAAATAAATAAATCAACGTAATATTTTGTACGTCAGAACAGGAAAATATAGACTAAAATCAACTTAAGTCATCATTAATTAGCCGTTATAAGACGCGCTAACCTTAATATAAAATTTATATATTAAAATTTAAACTTCACCGGGCAATACCATCCATATAACTATTAAGTGATCTGACGGAATCAGACTGGTTAAAAATGCCTACTTATTGCATTATAACGAATGGCACAAAAGTCAGTTTACAATTAACGTCGTACTGCCAATATTTCTATTTTCAGTTTTGTACTTCTATCTACTACTTTAAATTCTTAAATAATCTAGACATTATAGATCTAGACAGATGTTGGAACTATGATTGGATTACTGATAGAGATTACGTAGAAGTTGTTTTGGATTTTGAGGGAAAGTTTACAAATGTTGCTGCTACAGCGTGGTTTTTAGGGGCATAGTAAAAAATTGACGCAACAGAAACTTTTTGGAATTAACCTAGGCCAGGTCGCCCTAAAACCGTACGGATGGAAGACAAAAGAGGGAGTGGAGGTATTCTTCGTCACAGTCAATGATAAATACCCCTATGCTTGGATATTTGCCTATCAAGTCTACAACGATTAGTAAAGAGTGTAAAGTTTAGAATATCTTAAAATTTGTAGGGTATTCTATTCGTCTTCGAAATACGAAACCTTTTCCATGTAAACGATTCTGTATATCTTATATGTACTTTCCAAGATAATGTCTTAATAACAAAGAAGGAGCCCTTCATCTATTTAGCACATATACCTTGGGCGGTAGCAGCACAATGTCACTTTTCTTGTTCTGCTTTTTAAAGCTTGAACCGTATCGACCACGATTACTGAAGACGATTTGTGGAATTAACGTGCATGCGTTAACAGGCACAACTCAATTTATTGACCTGACGAAAATTTTTATGGTGTAATAAGTCAAGAATTGAACGTTCTTGAGGTTTGTGTATGAGACTATATTTTTTGCTGACCATGTTATTGGCAACAGTTATCCGATAATGCATGCTCGAATCAAATATATTCGATATTCCATTATTTTATACTGATGACCGAGATAATTTGGCTTTGCTTATGCGGTGCGAGAGTTCTTGAATGCAACTTTAGTTGAATTGATAGGCCATGGATGTCATGCGGCATAACTCCGTACGATCTTTCTATATGGGACATTATATGAAAAAAACATTTTCAGAAAATATCTTACTAATATTTACCGTTTAAAGTGGTTAATTCAATATATTGATTGATTGATTCATTGATTAATCCCTAATGCAGAGACAGGTCTTTTATATCCTTTTATAATATATATATGTATATATATATATATATATATGACAGATAAAAGTTTATGCCATCACCTCCACCATGTGTAGACGCGTTTCGCCGTTTACGGCTCATCGGTACACCTTCGTGGAAGGGATGGCAATTTCTATACTGACCTGTATATAAATTCAATGTATCAATTGTCATTTGCATTTTACATCATATATATATATATATATATATATATATATATGTATAACTTTTGGGCCAGTTTGCATATATTAGAACTTCCTAACTTGCTCTGTGTTGAATGTTTGATGTAATATTCCCTAGTTTGAAACCAAAGTCTTGATATGCAAGAACATAAATGATTAGCTCTGGATCTTGCACGAGGTAATCGATGAAATGGAAACACGTAGTGAAATATGTCAGAACGATTACAATAATACAAAGAGACGGCCTTCAGTTCTCCTTCAGATCATATTTTTTTTGTTTTAATCAAAAGGATCTCTCAAGCAATAGTAGCATAATATACATACATACATTATGTATGGATACACTAATATATGTACAAGGAGCTCGTGCTTACAGGTGTCTGCGTAAGTCTGATGAAAAGTATCGAAATTATTCAATGGTCTATCTTACAAGGTATAGCATTAATTATAAACGTATGTATTATTCAAATATTATGAATATAATATGTATGTATGTGTGTTTTAGTAACAGGTGTTCTAGATCATAATCTATCATTTTCACTCGTGGTGTTTAAACTCGATTTTTACATTAGCCATTTAGATAAACATTTAATAATTTAGATGTTCTTACATACATATGCCTCTGTATGTTTTCAAGCAGAGTGATTTGATTGACTTTTGTTCTTATACAACACATACATGCATATACTGGATTTATACTATACTTCCATACGTTTTCAAGTAGGTACCTACTTACATTTAAGAATCTGTTTAAGGACAAGTAAAATTAATTTCTCTTTTCACCTGCACTTTAATGGTAGCATTTAGTATTCGCAAAGTTACTTAGCAAAGGAAAAAGTCTCGCCGGATTTGTATCAAACACGTTTGCCACACATAATAAATTTATCTTCAATGACCTTGACCCGGAAATAATAATTTTATCCTGAATGAGGTTAATATGATGTAAATAGAACGACAAATATGTGTGGGTACTTTCTTTGGCACGTTTTGTTGTGTTTATATTTTGTCTGAATGATATTCCCAGAGCAACAATGTCAAGTAAAAGTAAAATACGATATAATAATTAAGGTATGCATAAATTAAAAAGTATCTGACAATATAGCCTTTCTTATTCAATAGTGATAAGAGTAAGGTTACCGCTTGAAGTGGAAAAGTATTTTAATTTAGCCCTACTATTTCAAGCCACTCCCTTCTCTTATTTTTTACTAAAATACAAACACAAGATATAGAATCTCTCCTCACTCCAGAACAAAAAGGCTAATTCTGGACACGTATTTCGGGAAAATATTCCTATTGTCATTTTGTTTTGAGATGAGGAGCGATCCAATATATTGCTCCCCTCAGTCCTTGTAATATTTACTAAAACACAAGGACATTAAAACATATTTATTGTCACTATGAAGGAGAAACTCTTCTTATCCATGCTTAGATGAATGAATGAAATCTTCCACCGGATACGTCATAGGAAGAATAGTCCCAACCGCTAGAATATTGTGACAATGATATCCACGCTAACATCCCTTTACCCAAGATCTACGTCCTGAAGTATTTTCTCAGATTTCTCGAAAGTGCTGGAATGTATTCTGCATCTACAATTAAATGCTTACCTACTAAATAAGAGCAATATTCCAGATGTACAGTCTGGCTTTCGAAGGGGCTGAACCACTGCTGCGGCTTTGCTGAATTTAACAGGCAACATCTTTAAGCAAGTCGATAAATAAAAAGGCTGCCATAATGGTACCACCACTAGGATTTTTCGAAGGCTTTTGATACGATAAACCATCAACTGTGTGTAAGAAACTGCGTTATAACGCACTGCACTATGCATCTGTACCAATTTTTTTAATCCTACCTTGGTGGCAGAACCCAGAGAGTTCTTATTAGTGAAGCTGGATCGTATGTGGGCGGATATATTCGGGTGCGACGCAGAGCTGGATACCTTCTCCAGCTCGCCAGCCATTCACTTCTGCGGGGCTGTGCAGATGACACACAGTTGTTGTACACTTTCAATCCTACTGATGTTGATACTGCAGAGATGAATGTAAATGTCGATTTGGATCTTGTCTCATCCAAAATTTTTTAAGTGCAATTCAGAGGGAATTCAAATCATCCTATATCATGATGCTTTTGATATATGCAGTCTTTTAGGATCAGCAAAAAAGAAATACAAAATTGTAGGAATATATATGACTATTGGACCAGTTATTTTTGAATTGAAATATCAAAGATAATTGAGCGAACCGGAACTTTGCCTTAATCTTGTATATTACATTCAAGTAAAAACACTATGTAAAAGTACTACTTCTGTTTAAATTTTACCTGTATTTTTACAACAAAAATTTACAGCTAGTCTACTAAACATCGTCACGTGTTACATGTGATTTCGCAAATTATTTGTAAAATTACAAACAGCATGTGAAATTTACAGGATTATTGTTGGTCATAGCTCCACAACAATGAATATGTAAAGTCACATCAAAACTTTTTTCAGTGTAGGGTTACACGTAATATTTGATATTAAGAGATTGTATTTCGTGGTATTATTGTGGTTTATGTTGCTAATGATTCTAACTTATGTGTTATCCAATTGTTCTTTAGATAATACACATGGAACTGTAATTAACTTTAAGTTTAAGTTAAAGTGTTGTAAACTTTTTGTGAACAATGGATCAAGTGGTGGAATAGCTTTAGCTAAACGTCGCCCATTGGTTATTCTTATCGCGTTTTTTTCATAAATAAAAGCGATATTATTATTATTACTATTAATAAAGGAGCATAACATTTGTGAAACTCAAGGTTTCAATTCAGGGACTATACACTTTATGTGGTACACAATATTTGTCTTGGCTTCACATATCCTCAATTTAGACATGAGTGAGGATACTTGCTACGTGAGGTAAGGAGTGATCCCATACAACGTGTTCATTAAAGGTTGAGTGAGAGTGCCCTTCAATCGATAAATATCTTAGGAATTTGCCACGTTAAGTTAGGCTAAAATCTAATAGCAGCATTTCCCCGATAATTTAGGATCCAGAAAAGTTAAAATTCTGGAATTTCATGAGAACGCTTTTAGATTGAGTGAAGATACTAAAGGTGTCACCATCCATGGCGAACGAAAATTTACCCAGTTAATTTTTGCAACCGCGTGACAAATACACAACAATGTTTTGCCCTTATTAACTTCTCCCAATTTATAGAATACTTTTTGAATGGTTGTACTAATTTACCTGTTGGCTGCAGATAAGCGTAGCCATTATAAAAATACATGTTTCTACTGTACAGATTTAAAACAACTGCATACTTGCTTCACTTATTATTGGTAATCGTTAAGTGCCGATTAGTGTTATTGCTGATTGGAAATAAATTTTCTTCAATAATAGCAAAATCAATGTTTAAGAGAGACACCGCAACCATGATTGATGGTTATTTTCTTTAAGGCACTGGGCTTTTGGTGATTTCTATCATAGTCCATCAATAATTATGTTGCATTGGTTTCTGTCAGTATAAAAAAGATCTTATTCGATATTTGGATACTAGTAACATTGTTGGATTACCACAAGCAGTTTTGTTCAAACCCGTAGCCATTAATTAATTTTGATGGAATGTTTGTAAAATAGAAATCTTTGAAACCAAATAATTCTCATATTTCTTAACTTTCGAATATTATATTTATGTGCTAACGAATGTAGATAGCACCCTGCTGTTTTACAAGGTTACTATTTCTACATGTTAAACCGCTTGAATATATTAAATATTACACGATAACCGATCCTCGTTTTCTGGATACAAACTAATAATATTGTTTATGTACATACGTTCAGTTTAATAGGTTACAGTATTTCCGATTTTCTAATTATGCGAAAAAATATATGAAAAAAACACGTACTTTCCCCTTGAATATTGAAAAATAACTGTTTACACATTCCCAAAAGATTTTATCAAATGTCGCCGTATCAATTATAGAAACAACAACAGAATCTCATACTGATAAATGTAATGCATAAATGTAATATTTTCATATGTAACGCTATTTCAAAAAGGTACTGTCATCACGATTTATGGGATGAAACAATATTTCTGTACGAAAAAATTGCGTGTGTGGTTTTACAATTAAGGGCAAACAAACGCGTGGGAATTAAGGTATACACTGCTGTGTACATACAAGTGCCATAAATTTATAACACAAGCACCATATAGTTATCAAAATCAATTTTCTGCATTTATTATATGCCGGTCGTAATCTAAATCAATTAACTCTCTTATTCACTATGAAACTGTTGGCATTAGTGTGTATAAGTATCAGCTAACCAAACAAGTTCCTGCGGTTTTTGGTGGTAAAATATAAATATTATACAGGTGCCGTAGTGGTCTAGTGTGTTGGTTGCTAGACTACTAACTTGAAGGGTCAGGGTTCGATTCCCGGCCGGCGCCAATAACATCGATGGCGTTTTTACGGCCACGGCTCAACTCAGGCTGTAAAAATGAGTACCTGGAAGTCAAATTCTGGGGTACCGAAAAAGCTAATAACCATGGCAAACCACACCCTGCCTTCCCCTAAGAGCCAAGAGGCTTGTTAAAAGGGGACTATTATTATTATATAAATATTTATTAAGAAACAATAATACACTATTATTCATCGAAGTTATTACCATCACACTCAATGACCTTTTGCCAACTTGACATGCCGGTATTGTAGAGCTCTATGAACTTTGCATCAAGAAATTCATGGACTGCATTTATTAAATCAACTGGAGTTTTGAACTGTCTATGCTTCATACAGTTGTCAATACACAAAAAAGGTGATCACTTGGCGAAATGTGAGGAGAATATGGAGGGTGTGGTAACGTTTCCCAGTCAAGTTCAGAAATTCTTTCCCGGGTCATTCTTGCAGCCTGGCGTTATCTTGCAAGTATACCACTTTCTTTAGATTTATCACAGAAAGCTGTTTTTGGATGAGCGCTACTTGTATTCTCTGAAACTGTTCACAGTATAAGTTATCATTGATGGTTTGACCCCTTTCCAGAAACTCATATTGGAAAATTCCTTTTGTTGTATACCAAGCACACAATAAAATTTTGTTTGGGTACAAGGAAGCTTTGGGAGTGTGATACCGAATCAGTAGGCAATAACCAATGATGCGTACGCTTAGAATTTTAGCACAATTCCACTTTTCGTCGCAAATTAACAACCGATCAAGAATTGGTTCATTATCGTTGCGTGAAATGTTTGCAGAACAATTGGTAAGACGACTTCCTTTGTTATCATCTAACAATTCATGTGGAACCCATTTGCTTAACTTCCACCTCTTTCCTAGCTTATCAAGGTGCAAACAAATGGTTTCATCACTCACCTTTCTGCAAACTCTAGGCTTATTGTACAGAAATTTTCGTCCACAGCCTGTTGAATACCCTCGTTGTTAATGATTTTCGGTCTCCCGGAGCGAGCTTCACCGGTTAAACCGAGATCTTCCGAAGAAAATAATTTTGAACCACTTCTGTGCTATACGATCACTTTTCCGAATGTGGTGCATATTTCTAGTGCGGTCACTACAGCTTTGGTATCAAGTTTGTACTCATAGAGTAAATATCCTCGGATTAAACTTTTATTCGTTACCATCTTCAATTATTTAAAACTAGGAATTGAGCGAAAAAACACAAAATGTGTATGTATCTGCTGAAAAAAGGGTTCATGCTAAATTAGATGACAAATAACAAACAAGCGCTATCGATCAAAAACTGGAAAAATAATCATGGCACGCTACTTTATACAAAAGCCGCACGAACTTATTTTACCTGATATACGAAATATCAGGTAACCTTCACTTTAAGATTAAATGCATTATGGTTAATTATTAGTTGAATATGTATGTAATAAATAAATAACTATAAAATCATGCATTTAAAATGAGAAAACAAGAAAAGTACCTGAATATTATTTTTGCATAATCAAATTATTTTTATTTTTGAAACGAGACGAAGGCTTCTACGGCCAGAGTCAGTGTAAAATAAACTTCTGCCGGATTTGGACCGTCTCGCATTGGAGATAGAGGATCTCGACGTTTCGCCCACAATCATACGGGGCTTCTTCAGGAGAAGAGGGAAGGAGAAAAGGAAGAGAGTTGGCAACTGAACGTGGAAACCACGCCAGAAGCGAAACCAACTAGGTGGAAGAGAGAAAGGAGAAGAAGGTGAACTGGGTTAGCACGGTAACTCAAAGTATAAACCACGTCAGAGCCGAAACTAACCGGGTAGAAGAAAGAGTCGGCTTTTGCCTAATTAGACCACGTCCAAACCCGGAAGAAGTTTATCTTACTAATTATTTTCCTTCAATTACTGTCACAATATATTGCAGTTAATTTACTATACTCTATGTTATTTTTCGATCATCTTACGTAAAAGTAACAGTACAGGCTGTGAGTATTTTTTTCTTTTTTTAAACCATTACTTATTTTAACTCTAATTGTAATGAAATTGGTACAATAATCCCCACTCTATAGCAAAAAAAACGACTTATTGCTTTTAGTTGGCAGTATTATTGGTATTATAAAAAAGGTATAAAGCATTTTCGTTACATAATCTTGTTACGGTAAACATAAAAACGAGTTTGCATATCAAATACCACATGTTGCGGTAAATACAATTTTATTGTCATTGCTTGCTCAATTAAAAGTATTGCTGTTATGGCTGTTGGGATTGGCCTATTATGAAAACGTATATATACATATATACACATAATATAGTCAATAATATTCGTTATATGGCATCTTGTTGAATATATGTACATAAAGTCGAAAACATAATTCTTTTACGTTATAGGAATCCATTCGCTATAAAGAAACTAGGTAATTTAGGAAACTATTAAATACACCGGGAGATACAGTATGATGTATAGTTGTTAACACTCAATTAAAAGTTGACGTGTGTAAGTTTTCCTTATGATTTGCACTTTAATTTAGTGATGTTTAAGGACTTTATATTTTTTTAACCATTTTGTATCAAGATAGCTTAATAATAGATAATATTAAATAAAGTCTTTGGACATTCTAGCGAATCTCGTAATACGTATTTCAAACTACTGACTTGACTCCAATTTCGAATGGACTTCTGAGTGGAGTGTCTGTGCACTATTAAACTGCCTACTGTTAAGCATAATGAATCCTAAACTTTTTACTGCAGGAAAAACTATTGAACTGACATGATAATTGAAGGATAGTTCAGCATCAAACAGAACTCTCAGGTCCTTGATTTTATTGATATGTTTCCAAAGTCTATACCCCCGTTTACGGTATAATTATGTAAAATTGGCAACTTTCCCATGGTACCCTAACTGTTTTACATTTACTAACATAAAGTGTATTCCTCTTACACTACCTAGACATTGTAACTGAGTTATGCTGAAGGTTTGAACAATCTTTATGGTATACGATCGAAGAAAACATTTTGACATCGTCCGCAAAAAATAAAATTTTGCAAGTGATAAATTCCCTGAAATAGTAGAGTCATAGTAGGGGAAAAGAAAACCATTTGTCAGCAAGAAAAATCGAAAAAAACACTGGAATTCACTAAAACGTTTCTCAACAAAGATTTTGCGTTTTGTTAAATAGCGATTTCTACTGGTGAATCGAAAGTTAATCTTCTCCAATCTGATGGTAAGAAAAATATACCAGCCCCCATAAAGAAACTTTAGCTACTACTGATAGGCGCGGAAGAGCGATAGTGTGGGGTGCTTCTGGGTTGGAAATACCAGAAGCGTACACATCATTGATGGAACAATGGATTCTA
Source organism: Osmoderma eremita (assembly GCA_031763485.1). Lineage (NCBI taxonomy): Eukaryota > Metazoa > Arthropoda > Insecta > Coleoptera > Scarabaeidae > Osmoderma > Osmoderma eremita. The sequence continues at coordinate 1,085,568 of JARFOC010000296.1, read as the reverse complement.
AAAATTTACATGTTATAACCTTTTTAAAAAAAAGAAACAAATAAGTACAATCAAGTGCCGTCGAGTTATGCTCGAGCGTGTTTTGCTATTTTATCAAGATAACGACCTCAAACAATCTGCTGTTATACAACTATGCCAGAGTTATGGAAACTCTTCCACACTCTCCGGATATAAACCCCATCGAAAATATATATGTCAAATTTGAAAAAAGAACTTTGAAATTATCTAAGTATATCGAACACCAAGCAAGAGAAATTTTGAGAATCGAATGCCAAAATATTTAACAATGTAACAAAAAATTGGTGGAATGAATTGACAGTAAATTAATGCAGTTGATTAGATAAAAGGGTTGTCCAACATGACGTAAGTTCCTTTATTATAATTAGCAGAAAAATTAAGCTTTCTTTGCGACCACGACTTATTGAGAGTGTATGTCATTACAAAACTGTTGGGCTTTACTATGGTTATACTGACAATGAGATGGATGAGTTGTAAATACCGGATGTTTGAAAGCATAAAAACCCAAATTGTAAATTTGATTTCACATGCTATAACCTGCAGAATAACTAACACTCAATAATCCAGACATCTCTCTCAACTTTCTACATCTGTTCGAACAATCGCCGGTCGCAAAATTTACCAAAGGCAATTCCCAGAATCAAATTAACAAGCTTTGCGTGCGTAATTTCTGATTAATGAGTCGCTTCTTTGCAACGAAACGATCTGACAAGGTAAACAGATAGGCACATGTGTGCAACGGTACTTAATACTGTACCTGGTGAGTATTTTTAATCGCTTAAGGGCCGTTTGCGCGGCATCTCAAAGAGTGGTACACCCGGACGGCAGACCGTACAACGGTGACCGGGCGCAACGACACATAATTATACGGAAATTCCTGCGGTGGGATTAATTAGTATGGTAAAACTTTCGCATAAGGGGCGTGTAAGTGTGTGCCACACACATTGAGCCTGTTTAATTCGATAATATTTCATCTGATATCGGTTGTAGTATGCAGGCTCGGTTTAAGGGTTTAAATATATCGAACCTAGTGAAATTCCTCTTGCATTTCACGGTCTCAAGCATTTGTGCTTTTTCATAACAAGAAATCCTGATTTTCATTTACCTCAATAAAGAAAAAATTTCGAAAAGTTTCTTATGCTTTGAAAATACTGCAAACATAAAACTCTGGAAGATTCTACTGGGGTGCAGGTGCTTTTGCAGATGTTTTATTATTCTTTATAATTGCAAAGCATTTGTAGATTAGATCATTACTGGGAAATTTTTACGAAGAACAAGTATAAGGTTGATGCACTAAAGCCGCATCTGTCTCCAGTCATTTGTAATTTTTAGCTCTAATAGCTCATTAGATTCGAATCAAATTACTTTTAAGTTATACGTAATAAACGAGGTATCTTTACCTATCTAGATTGAAAGATCTGTTACACCAGGTACCGCTCCCGTCGCACATGTAAAGGATATAATGAACCTGATCTTGATAGGTTGATACGTCGAAGCGTTTGTGTGTTCAAACCGCTGTATTATTATATTATAATGAGGCACCAAGCGCGATCGTGGATTACTTACCATGAATGTTAAATGAAGGCGTCCCTAATGATCTACGAAAAGTTATATTCCTAAGAATGCCTTATACTTTACATTATACAGCATCTTCCAGCGGTGATTCCAAAATTCATTGTTATCATATTTGATTCGTGTGCCAGCGACGCTCTCGCTACCATCAAATTGTTTATCATCAGGGTTAATTAAATATGCACAGGATTGCCATCTATACAATTGGTATTTGAATTTAATATTAGAGTTTCCTTTAATATCCGAGGCTCAATCGGTAAAAACGGTCTCTGTTTTGTACGGAGTTGACATGAGTTCAGCCAGCGGCAATTAATGGGTACAAAAAATGTTACTAAATCAAAGAATACTTTATTGTTTTAATATATTGTAAATTAACATTAAACATCACACTATACTATACAACAGAAGGGTTTTACACTACACCGCCACCAGACGAAGAACTAAGCACCAGTGGAATTAACCGAGCTCAAGTTGCCACCATAGAATCCAGAGGACAATTAAGAAGGCCGTGTGCTGCTAGTACAGTTTTGGAAAATCGTTGACCTAGTAATTACGTCGCAGCACAGTATCTACATAATAATAGATTGCCGTGGGAATGATAATAGGGATATTTGAGATGGCAACGGGGCCAAGGGATTAAATAAGAATAAACAAGTTGCAAAGTCAGAAAAGTCAAAACAGTCAGAAAAGTAAAGTCTGTGAGTGAAATTAAGGACAAGAATATTAAGGAAACGAGTGCAAAATAAGGGATGATTGGAAAAGTGTAGTAAGGAAGATTTGAAAGGAGTAGAATGAGTGACGAGGGTACAGGTAGACAGTAGTGGATGGTAAACACCATACATGATGTGTGTATACACACATACATTGGGTATTAGACGAGGTATTTAATAAATTAGTTCATTTCAAGCTACCGCATCCTATTATTTTAAATCAGATATCCAAATGAACTTAGTTTAGTTTTACTGTTTATGATTAATGACTGTACCATACAAAACAGATTCCTTTTCATATCCAACTATCTAGTGCTATATAATAAAATAACTACAACCGCAAAAGATGATTTATTAAGTTATCTTAAACCTTCGAAGTACTATGCTGTATAGACCGTATAAAAATGTTTCTTTAAGTAATAAATTACTAATAGAATCATTACGAATCATATGATGTAAATGATAATCCACCATGGATTATTTATTTACCAAACGTGAGCAAATCTTTAACCTTGTGCTTGTTACAGGATCGAAAGGATATCGTAAACTAAAATGCACTGAATAGATTGCACATCCCTAATTGCATATAGTTGCACTCATATTAAGCGATAATAAAAGCGTTGGGAATACATAATATAGTAGAAGGTCTAACAGGCATGGTAAATAGCAGACGTGTTCAATATCTAACATGTTTTTATTGAAATTTCACGGCCAAGAATCGATACAACCTATTGTTATTGTACATTGTAGTTACGCTTACTTTTCGTAATACTAAAACTATTCGTCTTTAAGTGTAATGCTCAAGTTTGCCCTTTATAATATTAATTTTTATACTCTTTGCGATGGTTAGTGATCGGATTACTCCTAATAATGAATGATTTCTTTGCATGTATGGAAAGAACTTTGTTTACAACTGTGATTGGAACGACAAAGTTATGTTTAGTTAAATTTTTATACCAAAGAATGGATCACATTTCTTGATGTTGCTCCACAAGACAAAAGTTGGAGTTTTGTTGGATGATACTTTTATTCTTTTTTTTTCATTTAAAATTGATCCCCTGCTGTGGTACATTATTACATTTTCTACAGAATTTTAAATTCGTTGATAATCATATTATGCACACTCAAAAATCTATTTGGCTGAGGCAATAAAACCTACGCTTATTTGTGAAAAATAAAAATTAAATAAATATAAATAATTCGAATAAAGTGGTGGTATGGGACCCTCAGTTATCAATTTTTTCCGAAAATAATTTGCGTCATCCTTGGGAGTATGTAATATACTTCAAAAAATATTCGACAAGAAGAAGAAGAAATTTAATAGATATTTACAAAAATTTAAAACTCATTCAAATCTTTGGCAAAGATGGTTGCAGGGATAGGCCCGCCAGAACCCCTTATTAAGAGGAAGACACCCTTAGTCGTGTCGAAAGAAATCCTTCCATCAGCACCAGAATTATTACAAATGATATGAGTGTCTCGCATATGACAGTGTGGCATGTTTTACAAGATCAGTTACTTTACCCTTATCACTTGCAAATAGTTCAAGACTTTTGCACCTAGAGTGGCATTTTGCCATTGGTTTTTAGATAAATGTAGTGAAAATCCGAGATTTCCGGATCTTATACTTCTTACGAACGAGATAAGTTCGCACGCAATGCTATTAGTAATTTTCACAACAACCATATCTGGTCAGTAGAAAATCCACATGCAATCATCATGCAATTTAACGGATACCCGTTGCAATTGAACGGCTGTCTGTTGTGGCGGAAACGGCTGGCCGATATATTGAAACAGCCAACCGTTCTAATGGAACGGTTATCTGTTGAGGCAGAACAGATCATGAAATCCAAGATGGCGGGAAAATAGTTTTTTTTTTGGCCCAATGTATTTCTTATGGGGGAATTACGCTCGTAGATCTGTAGTCCTACTACTGCTACACCTATGACTTGCATATTTAATTTATCTGCGAGAGATCGAATCTGAGTCCGCTGTTATTTATTTTGTTCATCAATGATCTTGTTTCCTTACCTTGCAATGCTCTGGGATATGCAGATGATCTTAAGATCTATGTGCCTGCTTCTGATGTGAGTGATGCCTTGCAACTTTAGGAGGGTATTAACATTATTATGCAGTGACCTGAGAGAAACAAGTTACCCCTGAATGTTAATAAATGTTTGGTTATGTCCTACAGACGTAGAAATGCACCTTTTTCTTTCAATTACACAATTAATGGGAAAATCTTGTGTAGAACTTTTGTGATGACAGATCTCGGTGTGCTCTTTGATTCTTGTTTGGTGTTTGATAAGCATATATCGCGTTCAATGCGTGCAAACATTTTACCGATCTACAAGTTATTAAAACTTTATATTTTGCGTTTGTTGTCAGTTAATTAGAGTATGGATCAAAAATCTGGTATCCATTTCACGGTACTTATCACACGGTTATTGAACGTGTTCAAAAACATTTTTTGAAATTTTTATCTTTTAAAATACCTGGAAATTATCCTGATTGGAATACGGACTATAATATGCTATTAAATGAGCACAATATGCAATCCCTGGCTCAACGTAGAACATCTCATGGTACTGTTGACTGTTCAGACCTGTTGTGTAATGTTAACTTTAATGTCCCTGGGGTGTCGTCACGCTATGTGTCAACATTTACATATGCCACCCCAAAAACTAATCATTTTCTCAAAGCTCCACTTACCCACATGGCTCAATGCAAATCTGTTTTATGCAGATGTTTTCACTGGTAGTGTTAGGAGTTAATTGCCCTTACTTCTTAGTTTTTATATTATTTTTAAAAAAATTGTAATGGTATGGTTCATAAAATTGTATTGATTTCTTGTTATTGTTAGCTAATTGTATTTTGATATATGTATTTGTAATTCTTTATGGGTCCTGTAATTGGGCCTTTTTCAAAAAAACACATTCAGTGTACAAAAAATACGTATACAGTGTTGTAATTTTAGCTTTTAATTTTGTAATTGTAATGATTTGGGTCAATTTTCAGACTAAAAATCTTAAACTTATTGTTAAAACATATTGTTATTCTTTACCAGCTCACGGTATTAACGCGTTTTATAAAAATATTCATATGGCTTGGTAAAAACATAGTATATATCTACACATGACTTTCAATAATAAATCTGAACATTTGAAAACATACATATAGAAACGTTCCAATTATATAAATCTCTTTTATTTATGAAAGTCAACCATATTAATAGATAAATACAATACAACACAAGAACCGCAACACATTAACATAAATTTTCATCTGATTATTTTCTTTTATACACTTTTTTAACACTTCACGTATTCATAACGATCACCATTATTATCAAATAAATAATAAAAGAAATTTGCTTTCTCCAGTATAATAGGTTCTAATAGTTATGTATGTGTGCGCCAGAAGTTATGGGCTACGTTTCAACTATTCTATTATGTATGCAACGAAAGATTTATCGGCTGAAGGATGATAAATAATTTATCAATAACTATCATCAACTAATGGATTCATTAATGTTTTACGCATCGTAAAACGTGGCCGAGTGATTTAAGCAAACTTTTATATTCTCGCAGGATGGTTAGAGGCTATTTTCCGGGAATTAATACAATATGGCAGTTTTCATGCATTCTGCATGATGCCAATTTGATGTGCACTTTCTATTTTAAGGCATTATGCCCCCATGTTCGGCATATTTGGTAATTCTTGGCTATAAACTCCTTATATTTCAGTAGCCTTCTGGTCTTTCCTGATTTGTAAACTAATAAAATTGTAAACTAAAATATGTTGTATATTTAAAACCCGGAAAAACAATAAATAAAGGATTATCTAATAGGTGTTGCACAAAAATAAGTTTTATAAAGTAAACTAACTTTAATGTATAAAATAATATGTGGGTTGCTATTAAACTAGAGTTTAATAGCATTTTAAAAGAAAAACATCTATATACCAATTTGAGCAATTGGTGATTCGAATTTTCGGTAGTACTATTTTCTCGTAATACACCTAAACATATTTATAAATATGCGCTCATAAAACATTCCTTTAATTTTCATGGCAGTATTGTATTCGTGTACAATAACTATTAAAAAAACATAATTCACAATATAATATATTATTGTTTTAATTCTTACAGAATATTTATGTAAAAATCTCAGCTAGTATTATTATTACTAAAGATAATTAGTATAATTAGATGTTTGTATACTTACGTTTTCGTTTTATTTAAAAAAATTACATAGTGGGATCTTAGAAGTATGTCATGCTATGAAATAGCACTGGTTAACAAAATTTCAGATTTATTTTGTCCCACGACTTAAAGTGGGTAGTACATTTTACTTTTTTCTATCAGGCAAAGCAACGATATTTTGTGAATGTATGTATTATAATATGTGTATAAATCATGAAAAATGACGTACAATATACGACTTTTGGCTGTACATCTTTTATTAAGGGTTCATAGGCTGCCAACATAGCAGGGCTCCATTTCTCTTGGTATCATCAGCACTTTCATTGTCGCTTAGTGTCATGTTTTATGGAGGTTTAGGTACAGGTACTGGTCTCAGTGCAAATGGAATATTAGGATATTTTACAGTATGTTTGGATTTCGAAGTCATACCACTTATATTTGTTACACAAAAATAGCAAGCGGTAATATGATCTGATGGTTCCTTCCAAATCATAGGAACAGCAAAAGGCATATGTTGTTTACCTTCTGTCCACGCTGTAAGAAGTCTGACACACCTAACACAGCAAATATGGGGAGCCCAGCTTTTGTCTTCATCACCTACTTTACACTTGAAA
>JARFOC010000296.1:1064575-1078350 GCA_031763485.1 Osmoderma eremita | reverse complement strand
CTCCAAATCATAGGAATAGCAAAAGGCATATGTCGTTTACCTTTTGCCCACGCTGTAAGAAGTCTGACACACGTAACCTACTTTACACTTGAAATACTGGTCATAACACTTTTTAAGGAGAGGTGTGAAAGACCATTTTTGGATATTTAAATGTCAATTCGCCGCAAATGTAGCAAAAAGAGTTCGGGTGGTTTACACTCTTCCTTTGCATTTTTACAGGTGTTCAAATGTTCGCGGTTTCAATACAATTGCTTGAATGTTAACAACGTCAGCGTATATGTTCATTCACCGTGCTCTAATCGACAACTGAAATAACGTCAAGACATGTTCTCTTAACTACATCTCTACGCATGCATATTTTAGGTGGATAAGCGAATATTCTGGAACATAAAAACTAAGAGTGATGGAGAAATTCTGAAACCATAATTGATTTCAGCATGCAAAAGTATGTGGGAATCAGGCATTTTTGTGTTTGGGACAAACATCATGTTAACCAGTGTTATTCACAAAATTAAATGCGTACTCATACTCACAAATAATTTTCGTATTTCAAACGAATACATTCGTATCAACTGAAACGAATTCTAAATAAACGTATTAACGTTGACTTCTAAAAAAAAGAACTAACCCTACACACCGCCCGTCATGTGATTACGTCTGGGTTATAACATCATTACATGCATTCTATAAGTTAGTTCGGCTAAACTGTGACCAATATGCTTAAATTATTATCAAGTAATTAGTGCGTACCTTGTACCTTAAAGATATTTTAGGAGGATAGAATAAAGGCGAGGACTGGCTTTACACGTTCTTTCTTCCTTTAATAGTAATCCTTGATACGTATTTAACTGTTTTCTCTTTATTTCACGCTTTTACATAATTTGGTTCATACTTTTTCTTTTATTTGTTTTTATGATAAAATGTCCTCAACTTAACAACTTATTCCGTTACGAAATCTTCGCTGGCTAGCCGTAAAACCATTCGCAAATCACTGCTATATCTACAGATGGGGCGCCTTTCATCCGGAGCAAAATTTACTTATATCAAATTACTCGAAAAACAAAGGCAAATTTTACCGCGCAATTACATAAAATAGCTCTAGGCGGTATATGTATGTAACCTACATACAGTCGCTGATAATGTTGCGGTTATTACAAAAAAAAATGCCTGTTCGACATGATTTCGTTTTGTTGCTTAATCGGTATTTTGTATTACTTTCATGAAAATGTGTTCACGTCCTTTTTTAGACTCTATCAAGCTTTGAATAGCTCTAGTATTTTTTATCTGTATTTCAGGGTAATCAACTGTTACCAAATACTATAAATTTTAAACATTAAATATTTGATTGATTTAATTTTTTTTTGTATATTATAGCCCGTAGTGATAATCACCAGTTAATAAATCAGATCGTGTGGCATTATTAATGAGCACCTTCATAAAAGAAAATGTACTCAACCTGTAGAGAGGCATTTCTTTATTGCAGTATTAAATATATTGGACGATTGTGCAATAAATAACGACGCGTTGGAAACCGAAATTAATCACGATTTCTTTGTGTCTTATCGGACAAGAAAGGCACCGATGAAACTCCTTTTCACTGATTTATCAGACCTCCGGGAACCATAACTCGCCCCTCACGCGAACCACGCCAATAAATTTTTTTTTATATAAATTTGTAGTGTTTCATGTTAACACGATCGAGGTCCGTGTACGCGGACTTCGTGCGAATAATGATAAATGATCTTAAATGTTAATTAATATTTGCATAAGGATCTCTCTGGGAGAGTACTATAAAGAATTGCCCCTTTAGAGTCATTAATATAAGCGCTTTTCACCCTCCATTGACAGATTTACGACGAGAAATATGGCAATTATTAATAACTATTAATTGAATACTTCCGGTAAATTCATTTCACTTTTAATTGCTGACAACCAACTGTAAGTAATTGTAAGTAGTACAGACTGACTGTACTGCATCTTTAACGGAGTCGCAAAGTGGTTTTCGAAAAGGACGAAGTATACAAGATCATATTTTCACCATCAAAGAGATTATAAACAAAACTCTAAACACAAGAGGAAGAACATACTTCGCATTTATGGACTTAGAAAAAGCGTTCGATCTAATAACATGACAAAAAGTATTGGGTATACTAGAGGAAAGCAAACTCAGGAGAAATATAAAATGCCTGTACAAAAACACGGTCAACTACCTTATAACGAAGAAAATGAAATCAGAAGAATTTGTTACAAAAGAGGGATTAAGACAGGGAGGAGGAATGAGTCCAGTGCTTTTCACAGTGTTTATGGATGGGATTATGAAAAATGCAGTCAACGGATTAAATGTCCACATATGGGGTATAATCATTTACAGAAGATACAAATATCCGAATGCGCTTTTGCAGACGCTGTGGTGATCATGGCAGGAAATAGAAATGACTTACAGAATAATTTGCAAGTATGAAAAGTCTTAAAAGAAAATACAATGAAGATAAATACAAATAAAGCAAAAGTGATGGTAGTAGGAGAAGAAAGAGGGAATATTAATATATATATAAACGGCGAAAATATAGAACAGGTACACCAAAAAGAACATTTAGGAGTAACAATAGAAGATACAGCACAACAAGAAATAGATATTAATAAACGCATAGGAAGGGCAATGAACACATACTATTCCACAGATATGTCTGTCATAAATAATAGAGAGGTATCTAAAGAAACCAAATTGAACGTATATGAAACGATATATAGACCCATACTTACATTTGGATGCGAATCATGGACATTGACAGCAAGGCAAAAGAGCAAGATACAGGCAGCAGAGATAAGATACTTAAGAAGAATGAAAGGATTAACGAAACAGAACAAGGTTAGAAATGAGGGTATAAGAAAAGATTTAGCTCTTGAGTCAATCTTAGAATTTATAGGGCGTAGGCAATGATTTGGTGGAGACATTTGAAAAGAATGGAAGACAGAAGACCAGTAAAAAAAATATGGGAAGCAAGAATCCGGATAAGAAGAAAGATGGGAAGACCGAAAGAAACATGTGACAACATAATAAATCTAAATAGGTATGTTGGTTTCACATTTATATTATTTGGATGGGATACGAGATATAGAGAATAATTAAGAAAAGTAAGAAAAGTATGGGAAGCAGACAACAAATTAGATGTGATAGGAGACCAGAACAAAGGTGGGGATAACATGATTGCGACATAATAAAAAGAAATAGACCAATAGCAGCAGATAAAAGATATTCATAAAATCGGAATGAATTAGAAAATTGAAAACCACACACAAGGGGATTTGATTACATATCCCAAACTATATATTTATAGATCTGTTTCTACTTCTGTGCCTTCATGGCAGTAATAACTGAGGAACTAAATTGATAGCGTACAGTGGAAAAGTATAGTCGCAATCCCCAAAGATGAGCCGTACGTGGAATATTTCCAAAATTGGGATCCTGCTGAATAATATTAACGTTTTCAGACACACAAATCCGGACAGGTTTCACTAACGGCGTCAGTTGATGCTAGTCTGTATCCATCAGCAGTATAGCAAATATGATTTAATTGAGTTTGACGATTTGAGGTTTTTTTGAAAGTTCATTATTCATAAACCAAGGAATATATTATTAAGAAATTATAGAATTATTTCTTCAAATTTGAGCTATATGTTATTTTGAAAATGTGTTCTTGTATTTGATATAGTAAAATACACAAACTTGCAAAAATCTTGCATCCCTACTGTATCTTTAGAAACATAAGACATTTGTGAATTCTTTTAACTGTTACACAATATTTACTTCTTATATAAACAAATAATTTCAACAAATAATTTTTAATTTCGAACTTATAAAAAAGTATGCGCGCTAGATGTTACATGTTCAACCTAAGGAAGACTATCCACAGTTTTACGTTGTATGTACAAGAGTTCGTATTCACGCAAAATGCTCGGGCCGCGGATATCCGAAGCAAATAGAATGCGAATTATCGCTCTACACGAGCAAAAATTTTCACGTCGTGAAATTAGTCGTCGTCTAAACATTGTTCTTAGTACAGTCATAGGAATAATTCAAAGGTTTTTAAATACCGTAGAAGTTAGAGGCAAGTCGTCCCAGGTGTACAAATGATCGTCAGGATCGCTATATTGTGCAATTATCCCGGGGAAACCCAAGTTTAGTTGTCCTAGCTTTAAACAGGGAGTTCCGTTTGGCTACTCATCGCAACATAAGCAACGATACCGTCAGGCGTCGTTTACGAAATGCTGGCCTTAAGGTTCACTGTCAATTACGCGCTGCAACGGCTATAGCCGCGCGGCTGTAAACGCGCAAGTCAAGCGACTTTGCATCAACAGGTGATTTACATTGAAATATATGAACGCGATATGTAAATCACTTGTTGATGCAAAGTCGCTTGGGTCACGCGTTTACAGCCGCGCGGCTATAGCCGTTGCAGTCGCGTGATTGACACTGAACCTTTAGATGCAGGAGAGTCCAGCGGGTCTCTAGATTAGAACAGAGGCATCGACAAAGTCGTTTCGAATGGGCCCACCGACATGAAAATTGGACTATTAATCAGTGGTCTTACGTGATGTTCGCAGATGAAAGCCGTTTTGGCTTAATGAGCGACGATAGACGTGCTTGCGTTTGAAAACCCAGTGGACTTCAGCACAGATTGAGTACTGCACGTGAAACGGCTCCATATCTGCGAGGTAGTGTCATGGTGTGGGGTGGTATAATGGTGGATAATAGAACTGATTTAATCTTGGTTCCGCAAACAATGACAGATCATTGGTACGCAAGAAACATTATCCGCACAGAGGTGGCTCCTTTTCGAGGCGCAGTTAGTGAGCCTTTTGTGTTTATGGACGATAATGCGCCTCCGCATCGAAGTAGAGATAGATATTTTGGTTTCTTTAATTAAATTGTTGATTAATGGAAACATCTAAGCACTTTCATTTTCTTTATATATTATTAAAATGCTGACAAAAAATTATCACTTATTATATTTAAATAGTTTAGAAAATACAAGAGGGATGCAAGACTTTTTCAAGTTTGTGTATATAAACTAGATAAGATTTCTTATTTATATTCTTTCTGATTCTAGTGTTTAGAATATTCTTCGTAGAACTAAAACAAAAAATGCCCTTAGCACCTCAACGAGTGAAAGACCCTAGATACGTATTTCGGCAACTAAGTTGACATCCTCAATAGAACCTTCAAAGGAAAAAGGTGTTAGACGTCGTAATATCTCTGGTTTAAGACCTTGGAAGATATGCTCTTCACCGGCTCACTAGTGGAATAACACTGTGTTATTCCACAGGTGATCATCTGAAAAGTTTATTTGCCGAAACACGTATCTAGAATCTTTCACCCATTGAAGTGGTAAGGTTCTTTTTAATTTTAGTTCTGGTATTTCAAACAACCATATCCTATTATTGTTGGCAGTCTACCAATACATTGTTCTTTATTTAGTGATGCATGCACTTGTATCTTATTTATTCTACTTCCTTTGCAAAATTAACCCACTGATTCCATAAATGAACATTTCGTATAATATGTTTAGAATAAAACTAAGAAGCTACGTCCACTTCCACATAAAACTATTGTGGAAAACTACTATTTTTTACTTTAGCAGTCCCTCCCTTAAATGTTTTACTGATTTTGTAGGCAACCTGAAGCAAAAGTGTTATTTTGTTCCCATATTTTATTAATAATTAAGGCGCCAAAAGATTGAGCATATATTCTATTTGTAATTTGAAAGAATTTTCTTTAACTGCGTAGGTCATCCAGAGACGTGACGATTTCAACGATCCAAGGGAGAGCTTTAACAGGGATTGGAACGACTACAAGAATGGTTTCGGTGATCCAAGTAAAGAGTTTTGGTTGGGTAATGAAAACATCTATATGCTTACTAACAATGAAGAATATATTCTCAGAGTAGAACTTGAAGATTTCGAAGGAAATAAAAGGTATTTATTTGAACTAACATAAATATTTTGAACTTAGAATTATTTATGTAAAATAAGTTTGTGTCAACGTACTAAAATTCAATATCAAAATAAACCAAATACAAATTAAGTAGCGTAAATGTAACAGGATAACCTTTCCTCAGTATGTGTATTGACGTTTCAAACTGCTTTGCATAAAATGCAGGGGACCTTAGTTTAATTCAGACACCAAACAAACCGCAATTAGCACAGTTCAGGATGCTATAAATCTTAATCTCGTAATTATGAATTGAAAGCTACGGTCATTATTACAACACAAAGGCTATTGCCTTAGACGATGATCCATATTGGTATTAAAACTACCGTGAATCCTCAAGGTAAACGGGTTCATCTTCACTTTCACTTCTAATAGATCTTCTATCGTTCCGCAGACGATCTAGGATTTTCTGCATCTCGTGTCAGATTCTTTTCAGTCTAAGCATTATGAATAAGGAGAATAATTGCTCGTACGTACTTACGTGGAACACTTTTTTTTCTGTTTGAATTAAGGTCGCCTTTCATGCGAAACTCGAAATTATTGCACATTATACACGTTCGGCTAAAGTTGGCATAATTGTAAGAACCGTTTGGGAGTACGGTGATATAACAATCGCTGTCAGGCTTTTAGCTGTTCGGTAAAGATCAAGCAGAAATATCGAAGGTAAATACGTTCTAAAACACCTATCTAATCTAACGCAATATTTTACAAATTACGTATCCGTTATTTTCTACGTCATACATTATCACATAATTAATATATAATTATTATTTTATATGTATTAAGATAAATCATTATGGATTAGTAATGATATTAGTACTTACTAATTGTAAATGATTTGAGCTTATGTTAGCTATATGGCAAAATAGAACCATTTAACGAATACTGGTAGCAATGGGGACAACAAATTATGGTTCAAATCGTACAAATTTCAACACTCCTGACATATGCTTATCGTTGGTCTTCATTACAGCCATATTAAACAACATGATGTTAATAGATATGGAATATGAACAAACTTTCATCCGCGCTTTCGCCATAATTTCTAACTAATCATAAGATAAATGAATATACGAGGTGTGGAAATTAATTAATGAGACTGATATTGTTAAATGTCTTTATTTGAATAAAATTACAATTGAACGTTGTCTCCCTCAAAATAACTCCCTTGGGAAGCCACGCGTTGGAGACGGTTCTTCCATTCCTCATAGCAGTGCTGAAACTCGGATATTGGAATCGCCTTTAGCTGGTCGGTTACAGCCGTTTAAATGCTTTCAAGTGTCCCAAAATGATGTCCCTTCAGATGAATTTTCAATCTTGGGAATAGGAAAAAGTCACAAAGACTCAAGTCAGGTGAATAAGGAGGCTGATGAGCCACAGAAACATTTTTACTGGCCAATTATGGAAATTGCTGTGTGAGAAGGCGCATTGTTATGATGCAGGATCCCATCAGTCATCTAAACTTAGACTTAATGTGGATAAAAGTCATGTTGTTAGATATTCTCGATCCTCTACACCATTTACATCTTCTTATTACATTGATGGCAAAGAACTAGGAGGCAGTGACTGAAGTCAAAGTCTTGATTGTGCTGTTTTACCCCAGTTTTGCTTTTAACCACATTTATCTTACAAATCCTCTGAAACATATACCCCCTGGAGATCACCATGCATATCTCTAAATATTTTAAAGATTTTGATGTACTTAAATCACTCTACTTCGCTTATGTACTAAGCATGATGGGATATGGTTGTTTGGTTCGGTATTCCCTATATGTCAATGAATTCCATGCTCTTCGATTGTGTGCATCGTAGGTTTCTGAAATTCCTTTCGTAAAATGTCCATGGTACCTTTTCGGAGCGGGGAACGTCTCAAAATGGGCTCTCTGGTCACGGTCTATTATCTTTTGCTGAGAGGAGCGAAGCACTGTGTAGGATATTCCTGGATGGTCTACTGTTCAACAAGATTTAATCGTTCATCATGCTTAATTCCGTTTTTAAGAATGAATAATATGAGGCGATGTCTCTCTCCAGGTAGCGGGCTGTAGATGGACTTCCTGAAGATCCTTCTTGAAGGATCTTCACTGCATACTGGGTTGACCTACGTCGAGTCCTAACCTGTTATCTGTTCTTTTAATGTTTGGACCTTTCGAAAGATGCAGAAAATTTTGGGAAGCGTCCACGATGGCGGTTCTTCTTGACTTTCACCTCATCGTCACTCTTTTCTGAGGAAGATCTTTCAATTCTTGGTTGGTAAACATTTTATGCTATTCGTCTATGTAATCATTCTGTTCTTCTACAGTCATATCGCTTATTCCTTCTCCACGTACTTGCTGCGCTATATTAATTATCCTTGTGAAGTGTTGACCATTGTTTGAGGCGTCTTCAGAATTACGAACGATATCGATCCAGTCTTGGTTGCGGCTGCTTTTCTTCTATTTCAATCATATCGATAATGTTTGATTTATTGATTGTTAATACTGAGAACCTCACGTTTAATTTTCAGTTTAAAAGCCATTTTAAAATATTTTATAATTTACTTGCTTGTACAACAGACAAGCGCTATCTCCCCCGGTAATTCTAAAAGAACTAACAAAATTAACAAAGGCATTTATTCAAGTACATAAACGCGTATGATAGCATAAGCACGTTCCAGCATGTTTAATTTATCGGTGGGCGGGCGTTTCACGTGCTATCGAACCGCGTATAAGTGGAACAGCGGATAAGTGAATCTGAAGCTGAAGAATGAAACCACTAAATAAAAACATATAGATGTAGCTGCAGATGCTTTTATAAGTGCATTAATTACAGTGAAATTAGTATGAAGCTGTTTGTACGAATCCCTCCTGGTTTGAAGGGATTATGGATTTCCAATTTCCAATCACTTGTTTCTTTTACGTAAATCAAACACAGTCACTCCGCGTGCAACTTTATAAGTTAACCGACTCAAAGGTCGAATTCAAACTTGTGAGTAAACTGGTTCAAGACCAAATTGAAACTGATTTTTGGTTTGGCACTTTTCTAGAAAGAAAACTTGGTAGAAGAGAATGGTTATAAGTTGTCTCAGTATTCAACCAATCGGATGGATGTATCTGACACACCTACCCTTGAATACATAGTTAATTAAATGTTTAGTACATAAAGATATTTCCATGGATTCTCAATTGTATACCTAAATGCGGAAAACCTCTTTCCTGTGAACAATAATGCGGCCAAAAGAATGTTTACACTAAAAGTGCTAACCATAAAGATAGGGTCGATACCGAGTAATAGCAAGAGATTTGTGGAAAAAACCTTTACTACTCACAAGGGAGGATCATCCCAACTAATAACGCTCTATCTATAATATTATATATGTTTACGAGACGGATGGATTTTCCCAAACTAATAAACTAAATTTCAGAGGTGTAAGAAAAGAATTATTTTACGCTAAACTAAAAATAAAATTAATGTAATTGAGCATGCAAGTCTCTTATGCAGTGCTTAACACTGTTTTACGAAAATGATACCTCCTGTTATTTGATACATTCTTAGGAGATTATAATTCTTATGAGACTGTTTGTGTATAAACAAAATTATGAAAGATTGTTTGTATATTTGACATAATCTTAATTCCAGGTACGCTCAATATTCCCATTTCAAGATTTATTCCGAAGCCGAGTACTATAAACTCGAAATAGACGGTTATGAAGGCAATGCTGGTGATTCACTGAACGATCCTTGGTACGGAAGTAACAACAGTCCTTTCTCTACCTATAACAGGTATGAAAACATAGCAGATATTCTATTACGTAAACGCTTCAAATAGTTTTTGTAGCGGTACAATTTACTTCATTTACTTCTGAATCCCCTTATGGTGTTAAAAATTCCCGGAGCCAGTTCCTTACTTTCAAAGCGTTATCATAAATATTGTTTAAAATTTTCGTATATGATTTTTCAGAGATAACGACAGATCCAGTTTGAATTGTGCGTCAATGTTGAAGGGTGGTTGGTGGTGGAAATCCTGCGGCAGGGGATTGAACGGTCTTTATTTGAACGATCCACAAGACCTGACAGCAAGACAGGGTAACTTAAAATCGAAGAAACATACTCTAGGTATAGTTTCCGTTGTTTTATATTTAATATTTATTTTTGATCGCAGGGATAGTGTGGTTCCGCTGGAGAGGATGGGATTACACCCTTAAGAAGGCGATGATGATGATCAAGCCGAAAGGATTCGTAAACACCACTTAACAATGCCGAACTTAGCCAATTTATAATCAGCGATTTTCTTACTATTTCGTTACCATCATGACTTGACGCACTCTGTATATCATTCTTCAGTAAATTATTTATTTTTCTAATTTAAAATCATAAAAACGTGAAGATTTCGCGGTAGGATAAAATTTGGTTTGACAATTCCGCATAGATTAGTATAATTAAACTTTTTAAATATTTCTTATTGTATTGTATTTAATGCTTAAGTAAGGGTCACGTTTTTATAATTTTGACCATCCTCCTCTACATAGGTATGTACATACATTACTGATTTTATGTTTACAAGCAGTTGTTTCTAGACACAAGTATTAGAATTTTAATTTATTGTATTATGAAGTATTACTATAAATGGCTTTAATATCTATGTTATTCCTTATAAATGTTTAATTTTCCTTGTAAACACTAAATCATATTGAATGAGCACATACAATCACGCATGTACACATGCAACATATATATACATTTCAAGACTACAGCACACACTATCTTCTCAGATTTAATAAGTACATACATACATTTAGCTTTTTACTAACGAAATAAGTCAGTTTTAGCTTTCCAAGCATAAACATATGTACACAAATACATGATTCATTCATCTTTATTGTATATAGGTGCATGTATCGCACATTTTTTGACTAACGCCATTCTAACATGGAAGCTGTTGATTATAAATTGGTGGGGATTTTTAGAAATGTATTATTCTAAGTTTTACATGAGGCAATGTGAAAATTTTAAGACTGTGTTTTGTTTCATAATTGTGGATTTTATGAAATCCAGTTAAGTATGTTTAATATAAGGAAAAACAGAACAGGAGAAAATCAGTGAGGCTATTGGAATACCTACTATAAGAAAAATTCTGGTAAATTCTTATAGTTTTTCGGATGCATCAACGTATATTATATTGGCAAGTACGTTGTGACAAATTGAAAACATATCTATTAAATGTGTTTAAGCAGCACTTACGTATATGATTGTAAATAATATATTTCCAGAGATGTATAAAGTAATTATATTTTAATATAATAAAATAGGCTAAGTTAAGATGAGTTTTATTTCCCTTCTAGAAGTCCATCATATACAAAAATTAAACGAAAAAAAAACAACAACTATAAAAGCTAGCCTGCAACTAACCAGGTCGAATAGTATTGTAAGACTGAATGATATAAAACAAGAATTTATGCACTCACTTGCATTGTGAAATTTCAAGAATTTTCTAAAACCGAAGAAGCAAGACTTCTACAAACTAAAATGGCCTAGTTGTGACAATGCTTTCCAAAGCGTATGGGATCTGAAACACAAAATTTAGGGCTTTCTCAAACACCATGAAAAATTGAGAAGAATTCAAGATCATAAAAGATGAGGTCTGGTTTGCAAACTCAGCATTTTATATCAACCTTATAACGCAGGAAACTGCGGCGTATTTTGCAAAGTATATTTTTATAAGTATAATATAAATAAATACACTTGATGTTATATTTTCGAATACCATCGGCCTTCTCATGCCAGATCTCATCAAACAGTGAAGAATATGCTTTAGCTTGTGCAGTTCGAGGGTATCGGTGCTGTATACAATTGGATATATAAATATGAACGCAGGAATAATGAACTACAGATATGTTGGTAGCATATGTATTTGCTACGTCGTCTACAAAAAGACTATTGGTGACATCTGGGTTTCGCCCATGGAACTAAGTATATGGTTAATGGTTAGTTCCATAGGTTAAACTCAGATGTCACTAACAAATATATATACCACATACCACTAACGTATCAGTAGTCTTACTGTACACCTGGTCTAAGGAAAGAAACTCCACTATTCTAGTGGTTCCTTATAAATGTAGTTCCTCTGCAAGCGCTTTAACTGATATGGCAGTATCTGGTAAATTTAAATTTAGGTTGGTAAAGAACTGAACAAAAAATATTATTTAGTGGCAAATTTGGAAAAGTTGACTATTACTTATAAAGACAGGATCATAGATTATACCGTTTAAAGGACCGCCATTCAACATCGCTTTAAGGTATTCTGTGACACCCATTCTCTCTACGTGTTTATTTTGGTTTCATGGGCGAAGCATATTTTACGTTAAGTTTATTCTTTTGCTCCCATCTTTTGTATCTCTGCTTGTTTGTTTTATTTTCATAATTTGATAATACTTCTTCTGATTCTGGT
Organism: Osmoderma eremita; assembly: GCA_031763485.1. NCBI lineage: Eukaryota > Metazoa > Arthropoda > Insecta > Coleoptera > Scarabaeidae > Osmoderma > Osmoderma eremita. The sequence continues at coordinate 1,065,934 of JARFOC010000296.1, read as the reverse complement.
AAGAATATTGTAAATAAATTGAAGATGCTAATGTTTAACACTGTTTAACAACGTGTAACGCCCTTAAACACTTGCTAAGCCTGTAGAAATTTGGTATAAGCTCGGGGTTATATTATTTCATTACTTAAGACTAAGCACTTCATATAATTTATGGATAAATCAAACTTGGCCTAGCTTTAAATAATTAGTATCAATAGCGTTCTGAAGTTAACACTGCTTAAATGTTTTTAGATAATGGGATGGGTGTATTGAGTTTTAAATTTCCTTCTAGTCAACATATGCTTTCGCTTAAGTTGCGAAAAGATAAAAATTATAAAATAGAAAACCATGGTGTACTTGTCAAGAATTAAATATAACAGCTTCAAAACTAAATTACCATAAAATTATCAGTCACAATTTCTTATTTATGAATTAATAGTAATATTATTTTTAATAATTGTTGCGACATTCCCAATCTAATTGCAATAATTATTAAAACTGCATTACTGACTTAAAAACTATTATTACCTCTAAAATATTTATAAATTCAAAATTCGGCTCGGCTTAACCCAGTTTCCAAACTTGTCTCGGGTATAACCAAATATTATATATCAGGTCAATGGTTAGTACCATAGAAGAACCACAGATGTCGCCAATAGTCATTCTTTAAAGGACCAAACATATATCAGTAGAGTTTGTTATTCGTCTAGTCGTCTGAACAATGACTATTGGCGATACCTGCATTACGCGCATAGAACCAACTACTGGGTATATACAGGATGTTCAAAAATTTCGGGGCACTATTGCTAACTTACTTATTATTAATGCTACAGATTCGGTTAAATTAGCAATGATTCAGTGTTTTCAGTGTTGATTAAGGTACAACTGAAAAATAAACAATTGAATGATGCGTTTTTAAGATTATTTAAAATTTAGTATTTTTTTAAATTGAACACCCTGTGTATTTTTCAATATTTGGAAAGACAATATAATATTTAATTTAGAAGCCCTAATACACTTTTCCCCTAATATGAATATTCAAAAAGTTGCGAGGGATTTTATTTTAATATGCGTAATACAGTTTTCTTGCATTAAAAATTGCAGTAAGCTTGGTTTGTCTCAAATGAAAATAAATAATACATTTCTACAGAACTGTTAAATGTGATTTAAAATCACTACAAACAATTACTTTAATCCATAAAAAAATAATAAGTGCTGTGAGGAATATATTATGACGGATTATTAACATATTATGAATTAACATATGAAAATAAGCTACAACAGGTGTTCGATTACATTTCCGGTTTTCGTCGATACACTTTCTGCACCTCTTCACAACGGATTTTACGGAATGATGAATTAAACGACGGTCTATATTTC